>KL271245.1:63228-73474 GCA_000699545.1 Podiceps cristatus
TGTCTGAGAGCTTCTGTGCTCAAGAGAAAGGACTTTTTGAAGGATGGGTTATTCGGCTTGTTAGCAGTTTCAAAAAACTGAGGGGTCGGATAATATTTTGAGGAAGATTTTTCACTATTTGAGAAATAAATTCAAGAGGGTTTCAAAATAAAGTTTTCTTTAATCCAGGGATCAAAATGCTTCACATCGAAACATTGTTAAGATGCTTAAAATAGCGAAATAGTACTGATATTTAAAATGCTTTAAAATATACTTATTTTACCTCTAATCAAAAAAAAAAAAAAAAAGGGTAAAATGGCTGCACGTTACACGGCATATTTCAACACCTCTATTCTGAAAAGGGACTGTGGCTGCAAATTTTTTCTAGCTCCAGTTAGAATGACCTGAATTTAATGCTGTCTCAGGGGGCAAGCTGAGAAGAGATTTCTTTTGGTAAATTTTGTAAATTTTTACATTCTATAGGGCACATGTGAGTGCTCTAGAGAGAAGATTAAACTGGCACTGAAGAAACTCACAGTGATATCAGAAGCATCTTTGAAGTGAATGGCTGCTGCAAGTTACAATATCAGTGCTTTGTCTTTATTCCACCTGCACATTGATTTAATCTAAATATACTGTAATGAATATCCTCCTAACCTGAAATGTTTAACCTCTAAGAACCCTTTGTAGATACAGCATCACCTTTTCATTTCACACACACAAACTTTTTCTCTCTAATTGGGTCATCCCCTCTCCTCCCATAACCCCCCACAACCTGCATGGGGGCATCCACTTTTAAATAGTAAGAGACATAATTAGCCATTAATACGCTGAGAGTTAATGAGTAGGTATAACTTATTAACCTATGGAAGTTACAGGTGTAACTTGTAAGCAGCCCTAGGCTCACAAAGAGTGCAAAGGAGATATTGCTGTCTTTAAATAAAAGTTAAATAAGCATGATTCGTATCTCATTTCTCTTCATGTAACTTGGCATTCCAGAGTGTTTTATGATTTTGGCTGAGATGATTAGTTGCTGCAAGCATAAGGCTAGGAGGTTTGTCCTATCTGAAATTTCTACCAAAGCTGATGCTGTTGATAGACTTTTCCTATGAGACGCATAGACAGTATGTTTTCCTTCAGATATTGGACATTTTTTGTTGCTGTTTTCTAAAAATGTGATAAAAATTTTAAAATAAAATTTGGAAAAACACCTATAAATTTCTAATCCAAAATCATGTGGAAAATTCTTGCTGTATTTTAGTGCACTAGCAAATTTAGGTGAATGTGACTTTCTGTGAAATTGTGTGTATGGCTGTTGCTATCATCACATATGTTGTATATAGTATTGTACTTAGTTGTTACGTTCTCAGGGATCACTTGCCTGTACCCAGGTTTGGTTTGGAGCCAGCACTTTCTCTGGCTTTACAATGCAATTATTTATATCCACAAATATGAGTGTTAATGAAAAGCTGTTCAATTGTAATTGCAATTAACTAGTGAGCTTCTAAATAAGAGTGACCACAGACACAAACACTACACACACAGGGTACTTATTCTTCATATTTGAGGCATATTTTTTTATAGATAACTTTTCATGCTTGCTTTAAGAAAAAAAATATTCATTGCAGTTCCTTAAGTAATTTCATTGCATTCATTGACCGGAATATTTCCCTGTGATAGCCAAAGGCACAGTATGTTCAAATGTTCATTAACTTCCATTAATAAATTAAATAAATTTCATTAACACATTATTTATTGAGAACTTTGCCTTATATGACAAAAGGATTCTTAGTCCTATATTTCTTTTCTTAGAATGCCTCAGAAATTTTTTTAAAAATTATTATTAAATGCTACTTCATTGGCAATTCTAATTCTTATCACAAAAATGCTGTGCATTTACCAGATTTTTCAATAGCATCTCCGTTTTTTTGAAGAAGCAGTGCATAATGTAGCGTGCTAGACCTTTGATGTTCTCTGGAAAATGAATAGTGACTGGAGGGCAACTCCATCTAGCTATGGGTTACTCAGGTCTCGTGGGAGAAAAGTTAAGTCCTATTCTGCCTGCTACCAGCTGGGAACCTGCTGCTTCCCTCCCTCTGCCTTCTTAGCGGGTTTCACCTGCTGCCTTGCTAAGCCCGGTCTCCAGAGAGGTGGTGGAGCAGCAGATGGGAGATGGAGCAGCGCGGCAGCGAGCGGAGCTGGAGGCTTGCTGGCAGGGCGCTCTGCACTGCTCTGAGCACTGAAGCTGGCAGGGGGTGAGGGCGAAGCAGGTGTAAGGGTGTAGTCACTTCAAAAAAAGAAGGGATGGGTGGAGTACAGGAGTGGGAAAAGGGGTGAAGACAATTTATCACGGATGGTTAGAGAGATGACATTCACAAGTGTATTCTTCTGCCTTCGAGCTTAATTGCTCAATGATAAAGAGACCTATCCTTGATTTCCTTGGAGCTGTCTCACAATCCCAGCTAAAGATTGCCAGAGATTCCTGTTCAGTCAGTGACTGGCTCCTCTTTCTCAAACCTCCTTTGCTATGTATTTTGTTTTGTGTTCAAATATCACTGTGTCTAGGCGCAGCAAAGCAGAATGAAATTTTTTCTGTCCCTATCACTGATTTTTTTGCAAAGGTACATATAAATCTACTGCCTTGTGTGGTACATAATTGCTGTACCTATTTCGTGACTAAAGAAGAAAATTTAAAAGCTGCATTTTCAAATGGGACCTTAATATCTGAAGATATTGGTTGGTTTCCAGTCAAATTTGGGACATGTGGAGAGCTCTTAGGTACAGCGATGTCAATGGGTGTTTCCAATGAATGCAGGAATAGAAATCCAGAGACCTCTAGGGCAACAGTCCTCACCTGTCACAGGCAACCACACCACAGAGCATTTTCACAAACCAAACTAGCTCCACCTGAAAGTTATGATGAAAGTTTTGCTTTTCCCGTTGAAAGATTGCGCCTAAACCTTCCTCCTATAATTCTCACAACACACGGACTTCAGAGGGATCATAGCTTTTCTTCTAGGCTATCATCTTCAGCGGGGATGTGCACCTGCAGCTATAATTGATGACTTTTCCAATGGCCTTATTCCCAAAGTTGAAAAAATCAAAAGCAAATCTCACCATGTTCATTATCAATACATTGAACTAAAAACTGTTCAGGTCAGGAATTAACTCGTGTTAGAACCTGTATTGCATTACTGATGTATACTATGCCTTGATATGGATTCAAAACCCTTAAGATTATAGTCTTAAAATTGAGAGGCATCATGCATATGTAATGTTGATCAGCAAGAACCTATGCTGTTGACATTATCATTCAGTAAAATGTGCTGAGTTGAGGGAGATGAATGTATTGTGCAGTGCATGAGAATTATCTCTTACTAATTAATCCCTCTTTGTAATCTCATGAGAAATATTTTTTTCAAGTATGGCTGGAAGGAGCATATGGGTGCATCTGTAAGGCAGTCTTTGCATTTTATTTACCCCTTTTTTCCTTTTCTTTTTACTTTACGGCCTTAAACCAAATTTTCCAGCTTTTTTTTTTTTTTTTTTTTTTTTTTTTTTTTTGTAATCTTAACTTTTCGGGCTTAAACCCAATTTTTCCGTCTTTTTTTTTTTTTTTTTTTTTTTTTGTTTGTCTGTAATCTGAAATCATTGTAACCTAAAACCTGAGTGAATATTAAACAGAAATCTCCTTCTAGGTAAAAATAGTGTTAATTAACTTCCATAGTTAGAAGCCTAGTTTGCCTCCCTTGGCTTTCTTCCTCCATGAGTGCTGGTTTTGCAGTCTCAGCAGATTTAAGTACTGCCTCAGGTTCAGCTTAGACTTTTTCTAACTTCAGTTTTTATTGGGTTTGTTGTTTAATATTAGCAGTTGAACAAATGAGCCATTATTGGGTTCTGATCAGGAAAATATCTTGATGCAGGTAAGTAATTTCTATGCATTAGTGCTTGCAGAGTCAGATCTCTGCAATGATTAAACTCAGCTAGAACCACCAGGGCAGAGAATACACATTAATTTATCTCAATTAAAAGTCTTGATTCGCATTTTCCTTGAGGGTCATGTGCATATTCTTAGACAAGGTATAAAGGAAAATCTAATCTTTAGTGCATTGTATTACTGCTTTATTAATACTACCATAATAAAGATTGAATTTAAAATGTATTCTTATCTGCAAGCTTCAGTCAAAAGCAACTTGATCAACACTCCTTTTCCACAACAACTTTTCTTAACTGTCATCTTATTATTATTTTTATAAACCTAGCTACGTCTTTGATAAATGATATGGTACAAGAGACAGACAGGACTGTCTCTAGAAACCACCTAACTGTATTTCCTCATCAGAGGTTTTTCCCTGAAGAGTTTCTTCAAAGTTAGGATTTGGTGTAGCAAGTTCCTTCTTAACCAATGGGGGATGAGCATTCTCAGTCCTTTCCTGGAGACAGACAGCTCTTCAAGGAGCTGGTCTGCAAGCAGCGTAGTTGTCTCAGGAACTGGTATGTGATCACCAAAATGAGCATCGCTTAGTTTTTTTCTTGTCAAATGACCCAGTGAAAGTTAGCCATAGTTTTCCCACAAGAAAAATACTAGTTTTCCCCTCAGTCTTCATTAGATTTCATTATAGATGCAAGAGTGTACTGTCAAATAGCTATTTTTTATTTTATTTTTTTTTTTTTTAAATTAGCATACCTGACAGTTGTTAGGTGGGATGGAACTGATTAATAAAAAGAAGTCTGGAAGAGATAATTTAGTTAAGAGTAACATGCAATACAATAAAAAAGTATTAAAACATGTTTTTAGTGGTTATAGATATGCTTTTTTCCGAGGTGCTTAAAGCTGTTAATCTGAGTGTCTTTTAACATCTCTATGAGATACAAATTCATTTTTACTATCATGATTACTGAAAGGGAAGCCAACGTAAAGTGAAGCCAAGCCTCCTATTTTCAAAATGGCCTCTAAATTTGGTTCATATGATTTCAGTTCACTGGCTTCAGACATATAAGGCTTGATTATCGGTACTACTGAATAAAGCCTGCCTGAAATATGGGAAAGAAGAGGGGAAATTACAGAACTTTGCAACATATTTTTTTCTATTTCTTGCTCAAAAAAAAAAATCATTAAAATTGGCATGTGCAGTCCCATTTCTACTCTTTCCATCTCTCCAACAATATCAAAGCAGAATTTTAACGTATTAAGATTACTATAGTATGTTCAGTCTCCCTATTTTTTTTTTTTTTCTGGTGGATATTTCTTACATTGATTTTGGGAAGCTTTGCTATGGACTCTTTCTCTGTCCAAAATAATTGTTTGCAACAAATGTTTCTTTTAGTGTAATATGTATAGTATTTTTGGGAACATTAGCAGTTTCTTTCTGAACAATGGGAAGACTGTGTCTTAGAAAGCTCTGGAAAGGATTTAGAGGTCAAAGAAGACAAGTCACTCAACATGAGTTCCCAGTGAGATGTTCTGGGAAAAGACTGATGTGGTCCTTTGATATATAAGAAGGGGAGTTGTGAGTAGCATAAGGAGGTGTTTTTACCTCTATCTGACACTGGGGAGATTAACACTGAAAATGCTGCATACTGTTCCTGTCTCTTAGCAATGTTGTCGTAACTACGGTTGTCTAAGGATACAAGGGAGATTTGTAGGAAGAGATCCATTTTTTTTTTTTTTTAATTGGACCAGCTGATGTACTTGGAAAAATATGGGAAAAATGGTTGTGTATATGGGCCTTTTTTCACGTCATGATGTCTGCATTAGGAAAAAAATGTCAATAATAAAGAAAAGAGAAATAAAAATTATTCAAAACTGGGAAAAAATTACAATAGGGTAAGAAAGAGAAGTAACTGAAGGGTTTCATCATATTAAAAAGAATACTGGGTACATTAATGTCTTCAGTACAGAGCAAATTCTGGGTGCTAGTGGGCACTCTGATTTGGAGACAAAAGTCATGCTGAGGAGGAAAAGAAAGACATAGTGAGGAAGAGGGCAACAAACACAAATAAATAAGAAACCAGGTACAATTATTTAGGGAAATAAAGATGCAAGTAACCACGCTGTGTGCATGTGTACATGCATGTGCACGCACAGGTGCCTCCACTAACTTTCGTACTTGTTTCTTTGCTGCCACTCTTGGTGGGGGGCAGGGGAAAGGTCTGAAAAGCAATTATGTTTCTACAGGTTTCATGAAAGTATGTGGTCAAGAATAGGTGAAATCTGTCTTACAAGAATCCTGACAGAGTACTATAATGATCTGAGGTACCCTCTGGGCTATAATGTGAGTTGTCACATTAGTAAGATGCAGAGGACCCACAAGGAGTTGGGGAAAAGACCTTAAAAATGTGCTGTATATGGGAAGAAACTTTAATCAGAGCTCACAGCTTGTTAGGCATCGAAGTCAAACAACCATGAAACATGAATCCATAGGGGACTAAGCTTTATTGGTCCCAAGACTACATTAGTTGTGTAATACTTAGGGTGATTAGCTGTTGGGATAAACTTCCAAGGGAGAAGTGGGTTTGCCATCTTTTGAAGTCTTTGGATGTCTTTTTTGGAAGACAGTGAAACACAAGTAATTGGGTTAACAACAGGAGTAAGTGAATGCAATTGTATGGCCTTTATAATAGAGAAGGGGAGGCCAGATGATCTAATGATTTCTTCTGGCCACAGAGACCCATGAATCCATGAATTATAAATGCAAAGCACCGCAGACGAGCCTTGTGAGGAATTGGCATGATGTGACCCAGCTAATTAACTATATAGCTACTGCCAAACATTTGTGTACGTCCAGGTGAAAGCACCCCGGCTTGGCTGCCGCATTAACGTGCTCTGCTCTAACATCTTTCATTGTTGTCAGTGGAATGTTAATAGATGGTGGCAGCACAACAGGGGTGAGGACGGACAACTGGGAAAAGTTTAAGATAATGTCATCAGAACTGAGTGCTGTCACACTATAATGGTCTCCTGCTGGTACCTAAATGCAGAGGAACTCACGGAAAATTAAACATCAAGGCATGTTCATTTGCAAAGCTGGAGATACAGATCCTATGGCAATCTCCTCTTACAATGGGCTTATTTCTGCTTTGCTAAATGGATGTGGAAGCAGTGGACCAATATTTGCAATTTTTTTTTTCTATGTGGCCAGAAGCCAGGGGTACCTTATTGTGTACATTTAGACAGAGGAACATTTATCTACTAAATTAAAGATTTAAAATTGTAGATTCAGAATGGATTATGATTATGCTGTTAATTGTGCTCCTGCTTATGATCTCCTTTAGCTCCTGGGTCAGGGGCACTTTCGATGTCAGCTGCAGATCAGGCATTTTAATTTGAAAGTACCTCACGGTTTGGACATGGTAGGAGCACTCTCCCAGCCAGCGACTACCACTTACTTGATAAATAGCTTATTAAGATGCAGTATCTCAGTCAGTTTGGGTTGTGTGTCCTTACATAAGACACACTGCATTGCAGGCCCAGGTATTGTGCCAAAAGTTTAATGAAAATAAACCTGGAGTTTCTCTGTAGACTTTAAAGGAAGTAAGATAAGGCTGTGAATTTCCCCTTCTGTATAGAAAAGACGTAGTACTTTACTGTGAGCATTTGTTAGGAAATGCTAAAAGAATATATAGAGAAAGGTGAGATTTGTATATATTCATAGAACTCCAGCAACTAGTACTTCAAGAAAAATACTGATTATTGTAAGACTCAAACACAGGATGACCATGAGAGCTGGCAAGGCTGTGTAACAATTAATAATGTACGACAGGTCCAGTAACTAGCAACAGCTACTTGTTATTCTTTGGTTAGCTATGAAACCATGTTACATTTGGATTGGGTTTCAATAAATATCTAAGATTGTAGGTATCTGGATTTAGGATTTTGGCTTGGATTCAATTATAACTTGCATGTTATCTGACTAGCTGAAACCTTTTTAATCTGTATCATTGAATATAGGGCAGCCGCCTAGCCTAAATACTGCCGTGTGACTGCTGGCATTTCGGCAAAGCTTTTTTAATCCCTAACTATTTTTCAAGACTTGCCTATACTCATCCTTTAATAAGCTCGCTTTAAGCCAGTGATTTCTCCAAACTTTTTGAAGCGATTTTCTGAAGAAAACATGTTTCTCTTTCAATGGGTTTTTGACTTCCTTTTAAGCCACGATGAATGATTTAACAAAGTTGTCACATGTACAGTCACCTCTGAGAGGTAATGCAGGATTATTTTCTTTGATCTATATTTCTTCAATCTTTTCTTAAATTTTAGCTGATTAGCTACATCGGTGAGGATGTTAAATTGGTGAGACTATACCTTTATGCTTTCACATTTTCTAGGTGATTTTTGTTGGTTCCCTCCCCACCCACCCTGCCAGGTTTTCTGACATTATGTAGTGCTGGAAGTGGAAAAGTTTGGTGGAACTGTAGCCTTTCAGCATGACACATCATATGTTATCTTTCACTGTTGTCCTTTGTCCTGCAACAGCTGACAGAGAGTACCTGCACAGCAGATGATGTTTTCCAGACACCAGTGAAAGCCTGATATTATTTCTTAAGAATGTTGCAGCTAAAAAACTGGACCACCACCACTCTAAGTCTATTTTTTTCCATTGGTTTCCCACCTGTCTTGCTGCAGAAACGGTTGCTCTTGCTGATTGCAATGAAGATACTTTTAAAACTGGCTACTGAAAGCTGTAGCTTCTCCACTTGTATGAATGCTGAGAACAGCAAATGCAATCCTCAGAATGCAGAGGAATCATTCAGGAAAATGCTAGGCTGATGGTGCTAATTACATGTGCAGAAAAATCGGAGTGCTGGAGGTGAGCCTGACTCTGCAGAGGTGCGCTCATCCATAAGCACGAGAGCCACCTTTCGCGTTGTGCGTGTAGTATTTCATGTTGGAGGCAATGGGGATTATTCTGTTACGTTATCCTGTCAGATGTAGCACACTGAACAGGACAGGACCGGCTTGGTATCAGAAGCTGAGGGTTCCTGGAAAACACTTAAAATATTGCAAGAAGTGCTTTCGGTACAAATCTCTCAGGTTTGAGAGGTGAATTTATCAGGTTTCTTGTACTTCTTCCTTTCCTCCCATCCTGGTAACATTTATTACTGTCATTTTATATCACAATGAAGACATCAACATTAAGTATGTACCAGCCCTCCTGAGCTGGTATTGCAAGGACGAGAGAGCTTAAAATAGTACCATTAGAGTTTCCAGTTTCTGGATGAATATTGTACTGAGCTCTTTACTGTGTATTTCTTTAAGCATAGGGATATTAATCCTTTTTTTCTTGGCAGAACGCCTCTTTGAATAATTCTATTTGCCCATCTAAAATCCCCCGTCACTTCATTTGAAAACAGAATCACATTTAACTTTTCTCCTGATACACTACTTACTTCTTTGTCCTAATCCAGAAAGAAAAAAACCAAACCCTTACATTTTGGAATAATTCTAAGACAGAAATACCCTTTAAGTGACAGTTGAAGGAAAGCACTTTGGGTATTTTGAGGTTTATTCTTATAAAAGCTCCCCTCTCCTATTTTCATGGTGTGTTTATGTACCTTTGACTTCAGGAAGATGTTCACACATATCTAAAGCTAAAATACGTTAACTGATCTCCTGAGTATTGATATGATCCTAGTGCAGGACCTAAGCTTATAAATTGCATTGGGATTCTTAGAGATGAAAGAACTGTTGTTCATATTTTATTGTATCTTTTCCCTTAGGATAACAGCCATATTACTGAATAATAAGTAATAATAATAATATAGAAATCCATTAATTTATGTGGGCAAGTTAGGACACATGAGCTCCAAAACAAAAAGATCAATGAAAATTTGGAAATGATGTGGAAAACATATCAGAGATGGGTTTGTATCATATGTAGCTGGTCTGCTATGTTGGAAAAGTTGCATACATTTAGGAAGTGCTATTAAATGATATTCAAAATGGTCATTTAAATCAGCCTCTACAAAAAAAAAAAATAAATCCTGAAGTCCTTTAAGCAAAAGCTTTGAAATTGGACAAATCGTTCTCACCGGCCCCATCAATAAAGCAGTGTTCTGGCTCTGCTTTAAGCAAAGTGCAGGAAGTTTAGAGCGCGAGCTGTGAGCTAAGGCCCTGTGACACGGCGAGGTGTTGCAGCGGATCCATATCAGGCACCGCAGCGAAGCCAGCGCCCTCACATCCTGCACCAGCTGGGTAGGGGGTGGGCAGGCAAGCCGCAAATGGCCATTTGGCCTCACGCCTGGGCATTTTGGCTTTCTGTGGCTC
>JMFS01065924.1:0-22478 GCA_000699545.1 Podiceps cristatus
GGGGGCGGCGTTGATTGTTTTGGGGCTTTTTTTTTTAACGCTAATTCCTCACTTTCTCATCAACAAATGGAACAAAAAGGAGGAAAAACTATCTGGGTCCTAGGGATATTATCTTCCCTTTCTTTTGGAAATACATAGATGATGAACCAATCAGGCTGTGAATGATAAACAACTGCTTTAAATAGATAAGAAGCAAATAGGCAAAGAGACAATAAGGTTATTAAAGGATAATACTGGGAAACTGAGTGACAGATGATTATCTGAACTTCATTTAATTTCAGATTTAGCATTTCTTTTATGTTCACTCCTATAATTTTTTTTTTCTCTTTTGTTCACATTCATTTTCTGCAGAAAAAAAAAATTAAATTTAAAAAGGGGGGAATAGATTCAAAATACGGAATTCATCATCTAAAGCAAAAAGTTAAACAGCTCACCAAAAACTTAGTACTTTGCCACAGGTCTCCAGGGTCACATGCAGGGGCTTTTATCCACTTTGTTACCTCCATTCTCTGTTCTTGCTCTTTGGAGAGAAGCCAGCACTGGCTGATACAGGAATGGTTTAGTGGAGTTGGTGAGTCCTGCCCTGTCTGCCTGCTGTTGAGATGTGAGCTGGCTCTGTTCCCTGCTGCGCTGGAGCATGGGCAGAGATGACATGCGGCTTTCTACCCCGATCATGCAGGCATCACTTCAGAAAATTTTGTTTATAAACACAAACGTAACGATAAAAAAGCCTTACTTTGATTTTTTTTTTTTTAATTAATAAGGTGAAGCTTACTTGTGATATCAGTTTGCCATTCATTTCCCTCAGAACACACAGGATATTTGATTAAATGAGATACTCTTGGCTTCATAGGCCTGATGAGCGATGTCCTCTTTTACTCACGTACATGGGAAGGGCTAAATGCTCTTCTGAACGGTCTCCCTAGTCACCCAGGGATATGGAGGGAGAGGACTGGTTGTGCACCAAAATCATCTCATGGAAGGAGCAGCAATCCCCTGCTCCTGTGGAAGCTGTCTATTTTTAAACTGCTGACCTGCCGCTCAGTAGCTCTGTCATACGCTGCTCCCAACAGAGCTGACCTCAAACCTCCACCAAAATGCACTTGGTTCTTTTTCCTCTTCATTTGGAGCCCCCAAACCCATCTGCTAGCTTCCATCCAAAAGTACAGCTGTTTCACCCTTTGCTCTAAATCTTACCACCTTAAGCAAAAAGAAATCCTCATCCTCTCATCTTCTCCTCTGTCCTCACCTTATTCTATAATGTTTGGCTATTCAGGGATGAATGCTCTTTGAATAAAGAGTTTACATGCTCTTTGAATAAAACAATTTTCCTATGCATGGTTTCATGCACTTGGCAGTTTTATAGCTGCTAATGCTACTGTGGATAGCATCCTTTTAAATAATACCTGAAAATAATGTAATTTTACCCTCAAAAAGCAGCGGTTATGTGGTTCTATTGGTTTCTACATGAATATGCCATTCTTGAACCAAAAAGTATCACTATTTTTTTTAATATCTTTTTTAATCCGTGCTAGAATGAAAGTATAAAAAAATCCTGTTTTGTACTAAATTAAGGCCAAGAGCTCCTGCAATAGTATCTCTGATTTTACGTGCATAGGGCATACAAATAAGGAGAACTATAGCGCTGAGGTTTTTCATCAAAAAAGAATAATTCAGTATGGAATGACATCAGCATCCTAACTAATATTTCTTCATTGGTTTTAGGCAAAATATCAAAGAAATGTTGTGAACTGAATTTTCATTATATTTAGTTGAGGTCCCCAGGAAACATTTTACGCCTTTTCAGTTCAGACATTAGCCAGTAGGAAATGTTGGGTAGAAATTGGTTAACTAAACAGTCATTGCCCAGTCCCATGGAAAATAACATTTCCTTTGTGGAAAATCCAGACTATTAATATCCCTTATAGAGATTCAACCAATCATGTTCTGAAGAACTTCAGCATGATTTTATTGAAGTTAGCCTAAAAACTCAGTACCTTCTTAATTGGGGGGGGAGGCTGCTGGTTTTTATGCATTTAGCAGAGATATTTTGCTAAATGTTATTTAATTTTGTGAACTATGTAACTGTTCTCAAATTCAGCTAAATTCTACACGGCTGTAGACAAACAGTCCCTGTTGTAATACTGAAGAACATGGATAAAAGCAGGAGAGAACACTGCTTTTGGGAACACTGCTCCAAGTCAGAGGAAATAGATGTAGCTTTCCATGTCTTTAACTCCGTGAATTTATGTACTGAATGCATTCCAACAAAAAAACAGCTCTGCAGATAACAAGATAATACAGAGCCTTTCTAGTCATAAATTGCTTCATCCCAACTTTTCTTGGGAGTAACACTTATAAGAAAATCCCCTGGCATTTATTTCACTGGAACAGCTTCACAGAGTTAGTTCATGGAAAATACAAAGCAAGCTAAACATAACCTCATTTGCCTTCTAGAAAGTGTAGTAGTTGCGTTCTTTGGGGGACCTTTTCCATTGGCACCAAATTCGTTGGAAATCAGAGCAAGAGGAAGAGAGTTCCCATGTCCTCGAAGTAGAACTGCAGAATGGAAATGAATCTGGATTTGAGCTTGTATCTTTCTCTAGTGAGGAAAATAAATGGTCTACCACCCAGAACAGCTGCTTCAGCAGCAACAAGATAAAACAAAGATATTCTGTTGTAAAGAGCACAGTAACCTAAAAAAAAAAAAAAAAAAAAAAAAAATGAACAGCCTGCTGTTCATTATCCTCTTGAGAAGTATGTTCAGAGCATCATACAGCCAGAGATGTTGAAGAATCAGTAATGCTTTGACATGCCTGTACAATATACTGCTTAGGAACCAAGCGCTGTTCTTGCTGCTAGTGAAGTTTCGAGTTACCTTTCCAATTATTCATTTTGCCCACCAGAGAAAAATAAGGTGAAAGCTTATTTGTATAAAGCTTGTGCAGAACAAGTATCTAGTGTAAAACTAAATCACATAGCTACATAATGTGCACTACACTTCTATTTGTGCTACGGTGCTACATATTCTACGCAATACAGCTACAGTAATGCAAAGAAAATCAATTAATCTATTCTCTATAATTAATTAATATAGCAAAAAAGATAATCTGCACATTTTGGTAGCATTTTATTTTGACCTAAAATGTCTTTGTAAAATAAGCATAGGCCTAAGCTGATATGATAAACAAGTTTGCAGTAATTTGTATTTGGTAGCTATGTTCCAAAGGCCAGAGCCCATGTATGGAGCAGGAGCACTACTCATACATAACACATCTGGGAGCAATGGGGATGATGGTGAGAGTAGCATATAGCAGAGGGGAGGTTAGTGGGGCTGAATGCTGTTCAGTAGTCTTGAATAATATCTCAGCCCAAAAGAAGAAAAGGATCTCTTTGTCTCCTAAGGATATATACAGCAAGTATTACAGAAAGTGGATAAACAGTTGTATGCTTATATATTGCTAGATGCATGCACAACCTCTTCCCCTGAGCTCCTAAAAGTTAATGTATTTCCTACCAGTATTCACTCCCATTCTTTTCAAAGAGAAAAGCTCAAACTAATGAAAATGCCCTTATCATAGAATCATAGAATCATAGAATCATTGAATGGTCTGGGTCGGAAGGGACTCCAAGGATCGCAGAGTTCCAACCCCCCTGCCACAGGCAGGGACACCAACCTCCAGGCCTGGATCTACACAAGGTTGCCCAGGGCCCCATCCAACCTGGCCTTGAACACCTCCAGGCATGGGGCATCCACCACCTCTCTGGGCAGCCTGTTCCAGCACCTTATAAATGTAATAAAAGGAAAACTTCACTGTATAAATCCATGGTTCATCCACATCATGAACACAGCACACAGTTCTGATCTCCTCATCCTTAAGGAATATACAGAGCAGAACTGAAAAACTGTCAGAGAAGGGCAGGAAGAGGAATCAAGTCATAGACCCGTTTCTGTGTGAGGAACTGCTATGTAAGCCAATGTGTTTCAGTTTGAGAAAGACACACGGAGAGTACAACACAGCTGCAAAACCATTAGTGATGTGGAAAGGGTAGACAGGATTCAATAGTTCACTGCCTCTTCTCATACCAGAACTACAGATGAAGCTACTAGGAGTCAGCTTAAAAAAGAATTAGGGGGAAGTTGGTGGTCCCACACATATGGAGTAGTCGATCTGCAGAGGTCCTTGAGAGACAACCCCGTGAATGCTAAAAATTGACAAAGTTTCCAGGGGAGCTGCTCATGTGAGAGGAGTCCTCTGCTACGGGACATACAGAAACCAATCCAACTCAGGAGGCGCCTGTGCTGAAATAACTAAAGGCTAAGAAAATGTAAGAGGGAAGTATTACAAATGCTTGGCCTCTTCTTGCACTTTCCTAGACAGTGATGTAACTGGTTACTTATGGACACAGTGGGATATTGGGTGTTGAACTGAATGGATTGCTGGTCTAAGCCAGGATGGCTCATTTTATTAGGATAAGAGAAAGAGGGATTTTTTCAACAGGAAAAAAAAATATCAGAAATTTAGCTTGGTTTACGATCATGAATTCTTGTGCTTCACTTTACCAAAGAGAAAATGCATCAGTCTCCTTCCAGATTTCTGCGGCTTTTTTTACCATCAAAATGTCACCGGTATTCAAGTTAAAGACACTTCTAGTTCAGTTTACAACTACACCTTATCTTCGGCTCCTACTGATTTCAAGGGCTCAGCCGTCATGAAATTCTGACTACAGGATTGCAGAGGTAGGAAGGCAATCAAGTTATTTTCTACAAATGTAGAAAAACTAGAAAAAGAATAATTATTTTTCCTAGATAAAAATTGTCACAAAATAGGAGTTATTTCATCAGGAATCTCTACAAACTTCAGGTGTTTTCTGGCTACCCTCCTTCAAAGAACATGTTATGTTCCTGCACATTAACAAGCCCAAGTCAGAGCCTTTCTCAAAACCATTCCCCAAGAATGATTCCTTTCTGTCAAAGGGGCAGCTAAAGAGCACACAGGACTCTATGTCCCAGGCTATAAGACTAATATAACAGTCAGATCAATGAAGTTCATATCCTGCAGGGATTTTCTTCAATACAAGGAAGTATTTATAAGTTTTCTGCGCTTTTCATCTTTCAATAAATGCTATAAAGATTATTTTGTCTAAATTTAAGTAGTAAAACTGTACTTTAGCCCTTTCAATTTGACAATGGTATAAAAGGTTTGTGTGGAGTATGAACTACTTGGAAAAAAAAATCATAAATCCTTTTGTTAACAAGATAGTCATCAGATAGCTGGACATGGTGCCAGTGGGTTGGCATAAAACAGAGCTGTCGGTGGGCTGGGGAGAAAGAAACAAGAGAAATAGTCAGGCTCAGTTCTAATTACTTCATTATTAAAATAACTGCAAAGGGAGACCAGCATGAGTCATTTTCTTCGGGGCCAAATTTTTCTTACTTTCCGTCACATTGAGCAATACTGTGCTGCATGTGTGGTTCTGCAGAAATCAATGCGATTCTCATCAAATATTACTTCGTGTTAGTCAAAATATCTGCAGGTGGCTTGTTGAGTTTGGGAGTGAATTTTGAAACTGGCTTGGGATGAGAAAATACATCACGGCATGGATAGAAGTCTTTTCTCTTTCCAGTCCTGGGATCAGAGAGGGCTGATATTCCATGGTTATCTCTGCCCCTGCTTTCTAAACTTGCACATTATTTCTCAAATTGGCACATAGAGCGATCCCTCCTCCTGCCATGAGAAAGAGATTTTGACACACTTGTTTTTAAAAAATTAGAGGGGGAGGAAAGGGAAAGCTAATCACTTTTTAAGGGAAACTTGATACCTGTAGATTGTTAAGCATTTGGCACTCCTAAGCATGCTGGAGGAAAAACAAACAAACAAAAAAATACTGATTATTTGGTTTAGCATAAAGGTTTGTTGGAGTTCTTGTTTTTGCTAGAGACAGGGAGACTCTTTCTCTGGGTATGAGCTGAATGACAGATTCAACTGTAAATCACATAGCATTTACCAATAGGAAACGGTAGTTAACGCTTGTTAACATGGCAAAGAGTTATGTCAAAAAGGCCTGATTTCCTTCTTTAAGATAATAAGATTGATAGAGACCAGTGCTGAAATTCTGGGTCCACTTCTGGGATCAATGTTCTCTAAAGGCATTGGGAGAATAGAGGCACTACAAGAACTATTTGAGAGCTGGAGAAAATCCTTTACTGTGAGAGGCCAGACAAGTCAGATCTTAATAGCTCATTTGAAAAAGTACATTTAGAAAAGATCTGATTACAGTGCATAAATACTGCCCTGGAAAGAAAACATCAGATAGGAAAGGCTGTGTAATCCTGCAGAAGGATTATAAGGATCGGGAACTGAATCCTAAGCAAAAACTAATTTGAAGTAAAAATCACTGCTTAATTATAGGGAAAGTGTTAATTACTGCAAAAAGCTATAAAAAGAATCTGAGAAGCCGCCATCTCTGGATAACCTTAGAACAACATGCTGCTTCTAAAGGCCTCACAACAGGGTAACTGGATGAGGTTGAATGACCTATGATAACAAGAGGGTAAGACTGGCCTTAATAGTCAATTCTGGTCTTAAAATCAGCAGACAATAACATGAATCAAAATTAAGAAAGCTGAAAAATGTGATAAATAATTACTCCACAGTCTTGATGGAATCCTTTCTCACCTAATGCAAATGCTGCTATTGGAGCACCACAGTACTTAGGAGCCATAGCTGAAGGGCAACCTGCTGTAGTAACATGTCTCAGGAAAAAGTGAGCAAAAATGCTATGGTTATCTTGGTGTTTGAAGAAAATTTAAACAAGTTCCCAGATATTTTGCAGTGCTCACCTTCAGAATAACAAAACAAACAAAAAAAATAATAATAACTTGCATCTTAAAGTCCTTTCAATGGATTGATGCGTCTGGGATGATGGATCTTGATGGAATGATGCACATAGGAATGAAAAAGTACTTTAAATGGAACCTGAGTCTTTCTAAAACCCAGAAATAGGAAGAGAAAAATTAAATAGATAATTTTGCCCACACATGACAAGATGCACCAAGGAAAGCCATTCCACAAACCCCAGATTTAACACTTGAGGGTTTTAATGGGAAATAAAGAGTGGTGGGAAATGACAAATGAAATGCTGGAAATGTAGGCTGGTATTTATGTCACTTGATAATTAATGACAATTATTCTCCATTGTATTCTGATTTCCTCATTTAAACCCACTATCTTAAATTCTGAAATAAGGAAACTAACACTTTCAATTTAAATGAGCAGTTCTTAGCAGCTTTGTTGGTGAAGTGTCAACCATACGGCAGATAAATTAAATCAAACTTAACCGGTTTTCTTCTTTACACATGTACCAGCAAAACAAAAGTCCTACAATTTAAACACTTTTGGTTTTAATGTTAAATGGCACAGTTGTTTTTCGGGGTGCTAATGTGGTTCATTAAGATAAAATGGAAAGAGAGCTAAAAGGGCAGCTGAACTTCAAAAAGACTCCTCTCCTTACGTAAAATTCAATGAAGTTTTGTCCAACTTCATTTTAATAACACATTATATAGGCACTATTTTCATGTAATTTACTGAAAGGAAGTGGCTCAGGAAGATACTTATTAGACCCTGGCATTGATTTATATGAAGATTATCTAGAAAGACTATTTTCTATGCTGGTGGTAGCTTGAAATGTCATAAATGTAGCCTTTTTATTATTCTTAAAATGGATCCTTCCCAATATCAGTGGTAAAAGGAAACTAGCTGCTTTTCTTCTTCATTTATTGAGATTTCTTCTGCATTAAAGAAATCTTTTCACTCTTCATCATCTGACAACAAGGAAAAGGATGCCTTTGCTTTTCAGAACAGCAGAGAGCAATGGACTTGAAAGAGAAACTAACATTTCTATTTGGTATTTTGAAATAAGTACTTATTAAACATGGCTTTAGCCCCATTTATTTATCAGATGCAAAAGCTCTGTCTCTTTAAAAGACGGCTAATATGAACTCACTCTTGGGTACATGGGATTCAAATAAAAACATAAGAACTTATTACTTGTTTTATTTCCTCTCTCATTATAAAAGTAATGTTAAATATCTTTATGTATATTGAATAAAGATAATGATGGCAAAAAGCATTAGCTGAACATGGGGACATGTGCTCTATTTCTTCAGGGAGTAGTATATGACAGATAGCAACAGATTAAATTCACACACAGCTGCACCGCTTCTCCCATGTACTGCATCTCGGCAGGAGGAAGTAACTGTAATGTCTGCAACATTACACAACACAGAACTAGATTGGAATTTCTGGTATATTTGGCATAAACTACTAAAATCTGTGAAAACCAAGCATAGGTTGTATGAAACCTGAAATATTCATGAATTAGAGATGGCAGGGATGCTCCTGAGCCACGGAACTCCTCAAAGAAATGATAAGGACCATTCAAAACTCATTATTTCTGTACTTCCTTCGTGCCCGCAAGCTGCTGTACACAGATGAAGATTGCTTGGCCACCCTTTCCTTCTGAGCTTTTACTAAGATTTTTTTAGAGTATCCTCTGCCATTTCAGCACTCCCACTTAGCCAGAAGGTTCCTTGGTGTTGGCTCATTATTGGCTTGTTTCACTCAGCAGCCTGAGCGCCTCATGGCTTTTGTAACTTTGTCAGTGGCCCATTTACTCCAGCACTTCTACACGGCCCAGCCAGCAGGCACAAAGAGCCGCTTTCTTCCCTGCGTCTTCAGATGAGACAGGCAGGGTTTTGTTGCAGACTTCCAGGACTGCATTTTGTTTGAAGACCTGCACATGATGAATAAACATAGATTCTTATCTCTTGAAAGTCACCTTTAAAATAAGAATAATAAACATTTTTCTGTCACTGAGATTTTTCATTATTAGGCAAGACTTAACCAAGGTAATGTGCTGCCTAGCTTGCTATTGACTGAGTTTGAAATCTAGGCTACTTTCCAAAAGTCGGTTCCATATGGACCGATTTACTATAGAGAAAATTGTTTTTCAGTTTAAGGAGTACATATAACAGACTGTGATGTGCATTCTGAAATGGAGGAAAGCTGTCCTTTGTGCAAGTATTTCTATCTTATCAAATCTGTCTTTCAATAAACTGTGATGAGGGAATGATGGATGAGAAATAATTTACTGCTAAAATAACCTTAATCTGAGTGAGCCTTGCAAACTGCAACTCCAAATTATTTATCGGAGTTTACAGTGTTTGACTTGGATTTGACAAATGTAGACACGCCTTAGGAAAATCTCTGATTACTTTAACTGAAATCTATAATCACGTACATTTATCCTTTACTTGGTCTGTTTTGCATCTTGCTGCCTCTCTGCTGCATCTGCTAAAATAAAAAAGTTAAACATTTGTGTTATGAAAAGTTGATATTTTCTGTCTCCTGTCCTTGAATAGTAAAAGTCATCACTGTCTAATCAATGGAAATAAAATTTCATATCCGTGATGTTACCAACGGCTTCTTACACATAGCTCTCTTGTTTTCATAAACAATTCCTGTGACAGGCAGTTAACATTTTCTGATCATTACCTGCTGTTATCTACTTTTTAAAAACTTGTTTACAGGATTGATTTGGAAACTTCAAGAAATCTAACTAAGCTTTTTCCCTATCAACATGAAGCATGAGGAGTCATCTGTAATAGAACCAGTAAAGCTGTCGCATGACAGAGTAAAACTCAAGCAACGGAAGACTATAGCTGCTTTAAAATAAATGTAAATACTTATTTAAATATTAATAATTGTTTCACTTGTTTATATATATTATATGATAAATATGCAACTGCTGTTTAGTGGAATTAAAATTATAGGCAGAACCTATAGGACAAGAATTTTGTGTATGAGACAATAGAAGTCCTCGAAATCTATATACACAAACACATAACAATATGGTCATATAAACTGTGTTTTGAGAGCAAAAAGAAATGGTTGTCTATTCTATAATGCTGCCTGAGATGCAGCAATGTAAATGTTAAATGGAAAATGTCATTCAAGAGGACAAGGAAACAGGAATCACAAGGTTCTGATCTTCTCACTACTCATGCACAACCTTGGCTTAAAGTGATGGATAATCCTTACAAGATCAGGTTATGGTACAAACCTGAGATAACAAAGAAATGTCAAATTTTTGCAAAGGTCACCCTCAAAAGGTTTTGTAATCTGAAGTAGGTCTTCAGGTGAGGAGCACCTCCCCTGTATTTTCAGAGGTGATTAGAGAAAATTGACAAGTAAAATCAGAAAAGTTCAAAGCTTCTAGGAACACACAGAAGTGAATAGTATGTGGAAAAAAATTACAAATAGGTCGATTAAGCAGGAGGCAATTCAGGTAACATGGCATTAGTAGGAAATTACATAGATGAATGCATTCATTCCTAAATCACATAGCGAGTACTGCCCTTGCAGGAACGAGACCGACTAGCTAGTTCAATGCAAGTGCTTTGAGATGTTTGGGTGGGAAGTGTGTGGATACAAAAAAACTAAGAAAAATTGCACTGAATTTGAAAAGAAAACAATTTTTTCTTATCTCTTTTAAGATAAGTTTGCCTTTGCCAATAGTAACAGAATTAACAAGGTCTGCAAGGCTTATCCTCAGTATGTAGGTATTTATGGTACATTTATGTATGTAGACATTTAAAGGTACATTCTCATTGAAATATACTGTGCATCAAAGCATCAAAATAAGAGGTGGAGTGACCTTTCCTAAACATCTTTACTGCACTGGCACACTGTTCCCCACTGCATAATTAAACCAGCTGGCTGAAACTAAATCAAGCAATAGGGGTGCCACCACTTACCTCATATGCAGCTGAATTTTGGGGAACAGTCCAAGCACTTACTATGTTAAAAGGTTTTCCTGAAAAGTACATTAGATGTTAGCTCAGTTTAATGTCACAGCTCATGGTCATGCATCTATCTTCTTCTTTTCTGACTGTTTTTCTCTATAATGAAGCAGTTATAAATCATTGTAATAGAATTAAATCAAATGATGTATAACAACTAAAAAGATCAGTCCCATAAAAACTGGCAGAGTGGAAAAATATTAACGTGTACATGACATGCAGACAAGGAAAAGTAGTTTTGAGCTTCATCTAGAATACAAAATATGGTATCACTGCAGCTACATGAATTTGGATCAGCCAAGATATTGCCACTAAATTCCTAAAGGGTGACACTTTGTACTCCTCAGCCACTAAATGACTTCTCATGGGACTGAGACATGGCATCTTAATTCTTAGGTAGAGATTAAGTAAGAATAGGCAAGGAGGTTGCTTTGAACAGGCAGGGAAAGGTGGAACACTGAAAATCTCTTGTGATTTCATGAGTTATTTTATTAAAGAGAGAGTTAAATACTGATATTTGGGGGCCACTCGAGAAGCCCAGATTACCCAGCACAGTAAATTACCTGTAACCCTTTCCTCCTACTCAGAAAAGGTAGAACAAAAAGGAAGAGTAACCTGGAGAGTAAATATTAGCAAGGGTACTAATGCCATGAGTTTCTTTTCTGTAACATATTGTAATTGCTTTCTATTTTAAGTTGATATTCAAGAAGCAATGATCCATAAAAGTAGCAATTATTTAATACTTAGATCACTGCACTTCAGATACTATTCCCCCTCAACTTTCGTATGTTCTAATTCCTAACTCAGCTAACTGCACAATAGATACTAATCACAACTCAAATAAAGAGTTTCTTTTCACAAGATCAAGGAAGGAGTACATGATTAAAACTGAACCTCTGTTTTAAATCAGCCTCCTGGATCTGAATATCACATAGCCATATATAAATTAGGCAAAACATTCTGCAAAAGTTAAATGAAGAAAGAGTTTTACAGAATTGCATTAATTCTGCATTTGTAAAATGCATTTGAAAATACCAGATTCAGTTTGACTATAGTTGTTTTCTTTCAGAGAGAAAGGCTGACAGGAAGATTCTCACCCTGTAAAAATATATGCACTGCTCATTTCTATGTGTGCATTAGTGATCATGACTGGATTCTACCTATTCACAGAATCACAGAATCACAGAATCACAGAATCACAGAATCACAGAATCACAGAATCACAGAATCACAGAATCACAGAATCACAGAATCACAGAATCACAGAATCACAGAATCACAGAATCACAGAATCACAGAATCACAGAATCACAGAATCACAGAATCACAGAATCACAGAATCACAGAATCACAGAATCACAGAATCACAGAATCACAGAATCACAGAATCACAGAATCACAGAATCACAGAATCACAGAATCACAGAATCACAGAATCACAGAATCACAGAATCACAGAATCACAGAATCACAGAATCACAGAATCACAGAATCACAGAATCACAGAATCACAGAATCACAGAATCACAGAATCACAGAATCACAGAATCACAGAATCACAGAATCACAGAATCACAGAATCACAGAATCACAGAATCACAGAATCACAGAATCACAGAATCACAGAATCACAGAATCACAGAATCACAGAATCACAGAATCACAGAATCACAGAATCACAGAATCACAGAATCACAGAATCACAGAATCACAGAATCACAGAATCACAGAATCACAGAATCACAGAATCAATTCATAGCTTGAGAGAAAGCTCCAAGTCATAATTGAATTAAACTTTCATCTGAAGACATTAAGAGGTAAAGTCACCACCTTTCTTTGAACTTCATATTGCTCCGTACTACTTATACTTAATTTAGCATTTTTATTGCAATATTTCATAAAAGAATACTAATGCATATCTGATAAATCAAAAAGTACTCATCCTTTAAAAAATAAAACTTACATCTCTCCACTATTCTCAACTGATTTTGCTGAGTATTTGCAATGTCTCACATTACACTTCCCTTTTTTGAATGGAAATGCAATAATACAATTACTGTGTTGTACTGAAAAATATTGTCATAAATAATACCTAAGCCACAGATGTCAAATAAATTAACCCTGAACTGCTCTGCCTTTTGTTTCCATTTTTCTCAGTACTAGCTTACAGACTATGATGATCCATAAAGGGTCTCCCAGACATTAGTTTTCAATTAGCATGCTATTGTCTTTTTGATGGAAAATTCTGGAGGTGTCAAATCGAAAATACACACTCCCGTGAACTAGCAAAGGAGGCAGGTAGCTTATGGGAGAAAGGAAGGACTCAAAACACTGAGAATCAGAAGCAATCAGTGGGGTTCCTCACAGTTAAACAGCCAAGCCAGGCCCAAAGCACCAACCTTGGATTTCAAACATTGGGTTACCCGCATGCAGAGCACATGTTTATTAAAACGGATTGGTAATTATTTTCTTGGACTGAAGGGCACATCCAGATTATTCAAAAAGGGAACACCTTTCAACGGCCCATGAGAAAGAATAATACAAACATGGATATCCGACTAAACCTGATGATGTGTGGAAGATTTTCACCCTAATATAAAATAACTGTCAAGATTGAAAAACATGGTATGCCTTATACTTTCTCACGTCTGTTTTCTGTTGCTGCAGCTCTATCTTTGTAAGAGCTAATCAGAGATATTTATTTGGATGATCCACCACACACAAAGACAGGGAGCTCCAGCTTGGATATAAAGAACCTGGAGGCCATCAAACATCCAGAAGACAAGAAGTCTGCAGACAAGATAAAGCATAAATCACTGGAACTGTATTTGTCTAGCAGACCTCCACAAGCACTTCATTTTGAAAAACTTGAAAATAACATTAATGAAATATTTTGTCTGACATTTTTCCTCATGAGCTCTTTCACTTTTACATTTATAGTTACAGTTTACTGATCCATATTTACAGTTTACTGATTTGTAGTCAGTTTACTTCAGACATTCTTTCTGTAGATTTACATGCATGCAAGTCATGTGGGCATCTCACCTGTAACTCTATTCCTGAATTCATACATGGTCTTAACAGAAAAAGAACCAGAAGCTCAACTGCTGAGCGCTGCCAGAGATTCCATCGTTGTCCTAACAAAAACAGAAAAGTACCATGAAGCTAAAGCTTGACATCTCAGACATATTTAGAATGCAACCAGCCTGCATATTCTGTCAGTGATGAAACCTGACACGAGTCCCTTGGGGACTCCTCCGCCACCTGCACATGAGGCTCTACATTTCTGCATGGCCTAAACGGGGGTAAAAACAATGGGCTAAGGCCCAAAATCCTAGAATCATAGAATGGTTTGGGTTGGAAGGGACATTAAAGATCATCTGGTTCTGACCCCCCTGCCATGGGCAGGGACACCTTCCACAAGACCACGCTGCTCACGACAGCCCCGTCCAGCCTGGCCTTGAACACTTCCGGGGATGGGGCAGCCCCAGCCTCTCTGGGCAACCTCTTCCAGTGCCTCACCACCTTCATCATGAAGAATTTTTTCTTAATATCTACTCTAAATCTACCCCCTTCCAGTTTAAAGCCACTTCCCCTCATCCTATCACTACATGCCCTTCTAATGCCCTACAGCTTCCCTGTAGGCCCCCTTCAGGTACTGGAAGGCCGCAATCAGGTCTCCCCGCAGCCTTCTCTTCTCCAGGCTGAACAGCCCCAACTCCCCCAGCCTGCCCTCACAGCAGAGGGGCTCCAGCCCTCTGACCATCTCTGTGTCCCTCCTCTGGCCCCGCTCCAACAGCTCCGTGTCTCTCCCGTGCTGAGGCCCCAGAGCAGACGCAGCACTGCAGGTGGGGTCTCACCAGAGCGGAGCAGAGGGGCAGCATCCCCTCCCTCGACCTGCTGGCCACGCTGCTGGGGATGCAGCCCAGGAGACGGCTGGCCTTCTGGGCTGCCAGCGCACATTGCCGGCTCATGTCGGCACGACTGTCAGCCCTTACATATAAGAATTACTTTATATATCCCATCTTCAAAGGGAAGCAAAGCAGCTGTGTGACAACACGCAGCTCTGTCCCCAAGTGATGAAGCCAAGAACTGAACATCCAGACTGGTGATAGTGGTCACCCTTGTGTAGAAGCACCCTGACCTCCTTGAAAGCCTCCCACTTCCTTCTATTGCTTTGCAGTGATAGTTTGATCAGTTGGCCAGGAAATACAGATGCTTTTTTTTTTTTTTTTTCCACATCATTTCGTTTGCTATCATTTTAAAGATATTCATTAATATTTATTTTTGCATTCTTTTGAAAAACAAGCTTATCACTTTTCAAAACTAAACTGACATTAAAAGAACCAATAGGAAAACACCAATAAAGAAAGCTCCTCCAAATTCTGGCATCACTTTGTTGGCACACATATTACATCCGGTTTTAGCACAAAGTATACACCAGACCAGTCCTAAATATTCTGGAAATTGCAGCCTAGTTTAATCATAAAAAACAAGATGATCAGACAAATGAGTCATTTTATTTATTGCCAAAAAAAAATAGCAGAGCACTTTAGTCAACTTCGCAGCACAGAAACTTTGCTGCTGCATTTTAGAGTAGTCTTCATTTCAGTAAATGATTTGTCTCTAGTCACGGCGTCCCATGGTAAAACTCCACCTCATCCTGGAGATCTGGGTGAGGTGACAAGGCAGTTCCTAGGATGCACTCAAAGGCAGGTGGAGAGTCTGCCTCAGCCACTGACCAGCACTGCTACCTGCAGAGAAGCAGGGAACACACACCAGGCAACAGCAGAAAAGTCAGGGGAAGATAACCAGCTTGAGGAATGTTTTATGACATAAACTAGCTTAACCTCATAAAACCTTCACAGCTGTGACTTTCCCCATTCTAAACTAATTTTTACTTCTCTATGAATTAACTGCTTACAGTACTCATTCTCTACAAAGTGCTAGTGCACTCGAATAAGTTGAAGTACAACTTATTTCTGCTTGAAATATATGAGTATTTTAGTGTGGTGAGATTCGCATTATTTTATATTCCATGTCTTGTTTTTCTGAAATCTTAGCACACACCAGTCTGTTTACCTTCGATGTGTCTGAACACATCAGCTGATTAAATCCTAGGGTAGCAGTGTAGACAAGGGACACTCCAAAGGTAGTCCAAATCACTAAGCTAGAAGTCTAAACTTTCTGATATTTCAGTCCTGTCCTAGAGGTATAAATACTATACCAAATACTTTGAACGAACTCAACCAAAGGCTATGAAATAGCATCAATCACTTTGTCTAGCAAAATGCAGCCAAGCCAGGTATTATCAGGTCATAACTGATAGCATTTACATTACATTAGAGGTAAGTGGTGAATTCACCACTTTGAGGTGACACAGAAAGTTTTGGAAAAAAAGACATGACAGTGCTGGTTAGCTGTGTGACAATGTCAGTCTGACCACTTTCATATTAAAAACAAACCTTGTATTATACCTTCACTTTAGTAGGGGTTGCCACCCTGATTTTACAAGCTTTCAAACTGGCAAAGGAAAAGCTAGGTGTCATGATAGCAAGGTCATACACCAACGAAAATGTGAGATGCATCTTTGGAAGGTGGGAAAGGAGTCAACCACAAGGCAATCTCTTTCAATACCTGTATGTCATCCCAAAATAATCAAAACATCTTACCACATCTGTCATTTTCCTTTACTATGCACTATCACTTCACCTACATTTTCACTCAGTGTGCTAACTCTCTTGCTTCCACAACCATTCAGGATCTTCTTGGCTTCTGCATAAATTCAGTCTTCAGGTTAAACCTGGGCCCCAAATTCACAGCTTCAACTGCCATGAAATATTTTCACCAGTTCTGTATAGGAAAAGCAATAAGGGCTCAGCTGGCTGAGGTCGCTTTTTCGTTTCTGGAGTGTTCAATTATGCAGCAGGAGAAATGAAATGACTTTCAAGTATAAAGCAAGCAGCTTTAAAGGAAAGGAATGTAGACCGGTAAATTGAGAAGGGAAAGGTCAGAGTTCAGTTTCCAGGTTTTTAAATAGAAATACAAAGTGCAAAGAGGTACAAACAATGGCTAGTGGAACAGGTCAAATATATGTAAAATGAAGGAAAGTGATGCTAATGTTTCTTATTTCATTTTCAAATGCTTTTAGAATGATTTCTTATGTCAGCATCTGCTTCCCTGTCCTAGCTAGATAACGTGATTAGTTAAACCTCCAGCTTTCCTTCCTATGGAAAACACTTTCTGGAAGATAACTGAAGTCCCAGTTCACGTAAAGCAACTGAAAATCGTTTATATTGAAAGAAAAATGGTGGCTCTTTCACATGGTGCTTGTGAGAACCCTGTGGTTTATGCACTTTTCCCACTCCATTTTTTGCATGAACGTCATCTGTTTAGTATTTGCAATGCCATAGGGATTACAACTGTGGCTGTAGCTAATCTAGAGTGAACTCTACCGTAAATGAGCATAAAGTTGCTTTTGCAGCTGAGGAATTTAGCCCACCGTTAGACCAAGGTATATTGTAAGAGCACAGAGGCTCCACGCTGCCTGCACACGGGCTGCGTGCTACAGCCCCAGCAGGCTGGAAGGCAGGCAGATTCCCAGTGTAGATGAGGGAATTTCCAGCAGAGGTATAACAAAATGAAGTATGGCCCTCATTGTTACCCGGATCACCTCTGGGGAATCCCTCTAGCACAAGAGCAGAAGAGGTAGAGCACACATGGCCCAGAGATGACACGGGAGAGGTCGTGTTCATGGTGGGAGAGAAACGGAGAGCTGGGTGCTTGGCCGTAAAACACTCCCTGTTGGGCTGCTGGAAATCACAGCAACCACTGACACTGTTTTAAATTACGTTTCTGCCCAAAATATGGGAGTTTCAAGTCACCTCTGGGTGCCCTGCAGCACCAAGCTGTGCCCCCAAGGAGCACAAGAAGGAATCCGGCCAGCCTTCACCCTGTCTGCATGTAACGCGTCAGGGTCTCCTTACAGCTCCAGGCTGAAAAAACAACTTGTTCCGAATGTTGTGCTAAAGTGTGAGCACAGCACTCCCCAACTGGGCAATAAAATACTAGCAATGAAAATGTGAGGCTGGAGCTGGGGAAAAAGCTCCACATTTCTGCTGTATGAATGTGAACAATGGGAAAATAGTTGAAGCTTGCACTCCAGATATATTATTTAGACTCTGCTTGTTTGTTTTTCTTCATATGACTGAAGTGATCAAAATCTCTCATTTACAATTTTCAGCTAATCCTTCCACATATGCATTAGACCCTGCAATCCTTTTCATAGATGGAATCTAATACTTCCTTTGTAATTCATGGATGAGTTTTCTTAATTAAAAAAATGAGGATAAATCACTCCACTCATGTGGAGTAGTTATTGTCTTAAATAGTAACCACTGTGCCTGGATTCCATCACAATGTATTTTGCTACTGAGCACCCTGTTTTCTTCTTATTTTATTGGAAATACCCCTCCCATGGCCCCTGTGGAAATGAGAAACATAATGCTTTTATAACAAATACGGATTTTGTACAGTTTGTTCTACTTGCTCTGCAGCACATTCTACTTTGAGTGCACATATTTGTGTGCCTGTGATAAATGGAGAAGCATGTAATAAAGTGGATCTCCACAGAACAGTATAAACTTCTCCATTCTTATCTTGTCTGATACAATCGCAGGTAAATAAATGCACCAAAAATCATATTTGTTGTATGCTTATACTGAATGCATGTCACACTCTTTATTTCACTCAGAGAAAGTAGCGTGAAACATCCTACCCCCTTAGAAAGCTGCATGGCATCAGTCATGGGAGAGGGACAGTAGCTGTCAGTGCTCTTTCAGTGCAAACATCTCCTTACCACAACTAGCTCAGACCATGGTTTTCCCTTCTAAAAAAGTATAATTTGTTCAAGGGCAAAAATATTATTAAGAAGATTCAGCTTTGAGATGAAAAGTTTAGCATTCCAGTTCTTCATACAAGACTGTCTTCAGCAGCTGTGAGCAGAAATGTCTGCATCACTGATATCTTTCTTATTTTTTCATATCTTAAATGATACACCTAGATGTTTATTAAGGGATATAGAGAGATATGGGAAGCACTGGAACATCTCTGTGCTGTAAAGGCCCATTTTGGGCAATGCCGTACCCACCATACATTGAGCATGTCTCTGTATTACAGCTCCTCTCTGCCTACATTAGATGTAATTTGATAAAGATATTTAAAAAGTAGCAATGCATACCATGTATCTACAGATTAATAACTCATATCTCTAAATTACGTCGATGATAAGTTTGGTATAGCAGAGTTGACCTGTAACGTCTTTCTCAGCTCTGGTATTTGTTATATATGTTCCCATTAAAAATTAAGCCCATTTAAACTAAGCTAAATGGAACTTGACTGTTTGGTCTTAAGAAATGCTGTAACCTTTTGCACTGAGCTGAAGAAAATAATCAACATGCTGTTTTATACTCCCTATTCCTCATTTCAATTCTATCAAAAGTGCTCTGTGTTACAAGAAGGGTTGCTTGGGGTGCTAACAGCATGTTTATCTCCTATTTCCATAAATCCATCTTCATTTAATGATTTTGTAGCAGCTCAATTAGCATGATGAGCATAGTTTGGAAAGGAAATCTGGTCCTGCCGTAGCGATACTGATGTGAAATCCAAGAGAGGGAGATTCAGTTTCTAACCCAGCTGCCCACTTGTGGCAAGACTTTTGGTAAAGTCATTCAAATTGTGTTCTCAGTCAGTAAAATGAAGATTATTTCATCTTGGTTTCACCTTTTTCTAGCTTAAGTCTAGGACAAGCTGTAGGACAACAGGGCCCTTGGGGCTGCAAGCACTACTGTAATACAAACAGGTTTCTTTTGGCTGGTATATTTTGACAACAGATAAAAAGCAGTTGGTGTCTGTGGTAATTCTGGATTATATAAATGCCAAGGTTTTTATCAACACCAGGACATTTTTATTATAAAGTTAGTAGGGAGCAACAAGTTATCATCTTTACTGTTGTGAAAAGTGTTCTCTTTCTTTTTATGCCTCCTTAATTCTTTGTTTCTCAGTGTCTGTGGTAATTCTGGATTATATAAATGCCAAGGTTTTTATCAACACCAGGACATTTTTATTATAAAGTTAGTAGGGAGCAACAAGTTATCATCTTTACTGTTGTGAAAAGTGTTCTCTTTCTTTTTATGCCTCCTTAATTCTTTGTTTCTCATCCCTCTGTTGCTGAGAAGATAGTATCCTCCACTCCTTCATTGAGCAATTTTCCTTATGCACTTTTTGCTTTGTGGTATTTTGTCAAAAATTTTCAAATTCTCTCCTATTTTCATCCTCTCTCTGCAAAAAATACTTTCCCCATGCAAAACTACTGATACTCTGTGAATACTAGCATCTTTCAGGAGGAAGGAGAGGACTCTGCCTAGCAGGCACGGCTACACCTAGTGAGAAAAGGGCAAAACGAGAGTCCAGCTGAGACCTTCTTCCCACTCCCAACCCTGCCAGACCTTGGGGACCCATAAGGATGCAGGATGAGGACCAGCGGCAGAGAGGAACCAGCCAAAGACTCAAATGACAGAGGATATGGAGGAGGAGATGAACCAAAGAGTGAGGGATACCTGGAGCATTTCCAACAGCTGCGGCTGGCTTTCTCTGACCGGTGCTGGCTGTGCACAGGTACCTCTCCTCTCTCTCTTACAGCACCCTTGCACCTATGCATTCCACACCGGATCTCTTTCCATCTTTTCCTCTTCTCTGGTCCCTGCCAGCAGCCAGAAGACTTATCCACTGTAAAATAACCCTCCCCATTACTCCTCTTCTACACAGAATTGACATGCCTTTTATTTGGTCCTTTTATATGCGTTGCTCTTACTTCACCCTTTGTCTTTTCCTGTTACAGTCTGACTTTATTTACAGGGACTATCTACACCTCTGTACACAGTGAGATTCTGACACCGGCTGGGTTTTCATCATGACCAGATCCAGCACAATAAGTGACATTAAACAGAGTAACAAAGGACATGGCAGACTGAGTAGCTGAGTGAGCAGGCTGAGCACGGACACTCGTGTGCAGAATGATGAAAGCAGGAGTCAGTCCACCCAGGGATGTGAGATGCACGCCGCAGGAGGAATAATCAGGAGGCTACTGAGCTATCTGGCCCATCACACTATGCTGACTATTAAGAGTGTAAGCCAATAAATTATGGCAGAGCTGAAGGTCAGTAATTGACCCAGAGAACTCATCTGATGATGTCCATCACAAAAAGCTCTGCTTATAGAAAGCATCCTTACAGCAAAAGAGGCACCGAATGTGTCACCTCTGGAGTTAGTCAGTGGTTCCCTAACCATCTTTGGAACAAACTTTATAGCCTTCCTATGGCAATTTGCTCGTTGCTCCAAAAGCAGATCTCTCACATGCTAACATAAATGCACCCGCTAGGATGATTTTTTAAATGTCTACTTCTTCTCTGGAGGGTTCACTAACAAAGTTGGCTGATATTACTACATAAACAGAGCGCCTGATTCTCTTCTCACATACACTGATTTTACACAACAGCTATCTCCTTGGCTTGAATGGATGTATTTCTGACAATCCAGACATTCATTTCAGCATCCTTATCTGAGCCAGATAGCTGATGTAAAGACTAACAGGTAGCAGAAAGCTCAATTTCCATACAGTAATACTACTAGACTTTGTGTTAGCTCTGAAGGGTAAAGACACGGCTGTATCTCCGTTACCGGGTTAAGTGTGTGACATCGATGTACTGCAGCATTAGGAGAAGCAAATGAGATCTGAAGAGGTATAAATTGAGGTGTCTTCCTCCTCCAGGGGAGATAATTATGCAGTAACGACCTAATGAAATTTCAACCGACATACTGTGTACTGCTCCCATCACTCACGACCAGAAATGATGAACTCCTCCAAGTATAGCAAACGCAGAGCGGAACCTTTACATGAAACAGGCCTCAGGACAGAAAGCCGAAGAGTGCAGCTTGTTCACTTCAGCAAAATGAGGACTAGGGAGAACAATCCCACCCCAGAAACACACCAGGAAAGGAAAAAAATGCTCTTTAAACTGAAAAATAATGCTGAAAGAAGATCAAACAAATATAAATCAGCTAGAAATAATTTGGGGCTGGAAATAGAAGGTGGCTTCTGACAGTCAAAGCAACGCAGCTTAGCACAGCTGAGGCACAGCCCTCTACAAACAAGAGGTGTCAGGGATCAGCATCATCATCGCTCTACGTCAGTTCCCCATGATGGCAAAGGGAGCAGGGCAGGGAGCCGCCCCAGCTGCTGGGCTTGAGAACCTTGCAGAAGTGCTTGGGGGTCTGCCTCTATCCGGTTCCTTCCTAGTTCTGTTTGCCCGCTCACCGAAATTGTGAAAATAAGGCAAGTCTATCCATAGGTGTGAAATTCCAATATTTTCAGGACAAAACTCCGGTCTTCTCACTTGCTCTAGTAATACCTGCTTTCCCCACAATGTTTTACACCCGAGGCCGGGGAGGGAGGGAGGAGGCACGCACAGGCACCCTCAGGGCCAGCGGCTCGGGGTTTTGGCAGGGTGGCAGAGAGAGAAGGTGACCAAAAGAAGAAAATCCCCCCCCCAACACC
>JMFS01065925.1:0-40018 GCA_000699545.1 Podiceps cristatus
TATATCAAATATTTTTTAAAAATAAAAAACAAAAATATTGATAAAAGCTATGAGATAACTTTCTGACATCATTTTTTTAAAAAGTGCTGAGTCCCCACAGTTTACACTATTATCTCAAGTTGAGCAGCGAAAACTCATGACTCTCTAAAGAAAGGATAGCAAGAAAGAGTTGGCTACAGTATCTACCCCATGTATAATTTTCAGTTTAGTTGCTTCCTCCATACACTTTGCTACAGTCTCATAATCAGGTTAAAAAATGTATTCTTTGATCTCCCATTGTTTTTGGAGCAGGCCTTGGTCAAAGTATTTTAATACGCTTGGTCAGTTTATTAATCCAGAAAATAAATATGATAATATCTGCCTTAGAAGGTATTGTGAGGATATCATAAATATGTGTTTGTAAAGTGTTTTAAGACATTCCTCATTAAAAGAATTTAACTGAAATTATTAAGGGTAGAGGGGGTCTTAGGTTTTTTTATTATTACTTCTAGGGACTTTCCCCTCTCTGGCCTGAACTTACCAGCATATTCCCTCAGACTTGTATAGCCTACTTTTAAATTTTTACTGTAATTTTGGTGCTGAAAGAAATGCTGAATCATGAAACTGAGGTTTTAGAAAACTTTATTTATATTAAAGAAAAGCACCCAACAGCATTTCAAGCTTCCTCTCCGCTATTTCTTGCAACATCCCTCAGTTTGTGCATCCATCACACATTCAGAAGGGTTGTGCCATGCTCCTGCCCCTTGACAGGTTGAAGGTTACTTTTTTTTTTTTTTTTTACTAGATTGAGAATGTTTCACTTTATAACTGTCAAAAAGCAGATCTCCATGCCACATTTTGGCATCTTGTCCCATCTAATCTTTCTCTGCAGTGCAAACTTCCCTGATTCTTATCACAAGTAAATCCTGAGTGCACCGTTTTGTTGATTTCTGGTGCAGTTTACAGTAATTGTAACCATCCACACAACGAGAGCCTGTGCACGCTTGAGTGTTATGTTGGGTCATCCACACGGGTTATCCGTTTAAACATCATCTACATGGGTAATCCAACTAAACTGTGTTAGTGGAATAATGTCACATTTCTTAAGCAATTAACGATAGTGGGTGGTATATGGAGAGTCTTCACCTTTCTCCATCACTCAGTTATTAATCCAAGGGAAACACCAGCACTAAAATCGAGCAATAGTTACAAACAGAGTTACATCCAAATTAAAAAACACTCATCTGGGCTTGGATAGGACCTTGCTGTTCAAACCTCCAACAAACTAAACCTGAGGAGCAATGTTTTAAAAGGCCTGGTTCCTGTATCTGAATCCTGAAACATCAAGTTTTTCATTCTTTGAAAAAAATAGCTATGACTGCAGTCATAGTAAGTAAAAGTTCATAACGGTGGGAGACAAGTTTCAGCTTATTTTCTGAAATAAAGTTTGTTTAATTACGCAAAGACAAATGACAACTGTCACAAAAAATGAAAATTCTCCCTCAAAATGTATTTCCTATTATGGTTGTGTCTTCTCTCTTAGACCTAAACAACTACAGCTTTCATTTTCACAGAGTCGTGGAAAAATTGAAAGATCACAACCATGAAAATTATTATATATATTCCAAGCAAGTATTCCTAAAAGTAAAGGTCTTTGAAAACATTTCAGAAATTAAAGACCAAGGCCTAAAAACATGTACGTTTCAAGAACACAAAATTTACTGCAGTATTGCTTGTCTGAAGAGAAATGTACTCCTCATTCATAATTTGCTATTTTGAGTCTCTTTTATTTGCAAATGTAGGCATTTGCTTAACTTGAGCATGTTAGTCATTTCATTGATTTCAAATGAATTCAAATTAAATTCATCTGAAGTTCTTGTAACTTCAGATGAATTTAACATATAGGAAGGTCATCACTTGAACTGTAGTTTATAGAGGGTCTTAGAGTCTTTGCAGAAGTGGAAAATATATAAAGTAAATCCTTGCAACTGACAGTTGTACAACCACATGCGCTACCTGAGGAAAATTTTTACTGTTGTTAGAAGAATCTAAATTTTGACAAAATCATGAAATAGACCTATCCATGTATAGATAAACAGCAGTAACTAACCAGTCTTCAGAGTTGCCCCCAGTCTCCTGTGCAGGTCCCAGATGTGCACTGAGATTTCTCCAATGAGCTTAAAACTCAGTTCAAACAAATTTATAACAAAAGAAGATGTAAAATAGAGAGATTAAACCAACAACACATTTCATAGAGATTAAGCTGATTTTAACCTTTTCATTAAAAAAAAAAAAAAAATGCCCTAAAAGTTCTTCTCTAGCAAGCCTTGCTCCCTGGCAAGTGACATTTTATTGCAGGCCAGGGGTGGCTTCAGGAGCTACACCTTCTCCTCTGTTACCCTCATTGATTGGTAATTCTGACTGCACAGCAGCACAGTGCACATTTCCCCTCGAGTCACCGAGCCAGCCTTACTGCAAGCCCTTTGAATAGCGCCCATAGGGTCACCATGATTTCCCCCCTAACCTTGCTACTCGATATTCACCTGAAGCTGCTGTTGGGCAGCGAGTTCATTTTCAGCAAGGAATGAAAGGATTTAGCCACACGAATCCCATTAACAGCAGAGGAGCTGCATGGCTTAAACCTCAGCGCACTGTACCGAAAACTTACCCCACCGTCTCTGATAAAAATCCCCATAATGGATTCTTTGTTAGAAGGAACCACCAAGATATTTTTGTGGTGACACTGTGACTCATCTGAAACACTACACCACTACCGAATGGTTTACTTAATAAGAATTCCTAAGTAAATATTTTGAGCATGCATCAGTTGCAGAAATTGGCAAGAGCGTCCCGGGCTCTGAATGCCATCTGCATATGTTTAGGCTTTCAATTTTGTTTTCCACCACTGGCTTTGGGAAATCATTGTTCAGCACATGTGTTATTGAAATGGAAATCAAATAGGGCTGCGTGGTACTGTCCTGCGGTGCACTCGTCTCTGCTGGAGCTCCAAGCCGAGTCTTTGGACCTGGAGGCCGAGGGCAGCAACATGTTCACTCCCATTAACTGAAAGGCAGAGGTTTGTCTGAGGAGGTCACCCCCCAAAAAAGAGCCTGCTATATTATATAATGTGATTGCTGGCATGGTCAAGAATGAAAGTGGTGGGGTAGGGAAGCTATCCTCAAAACGACAATCCAATCTGATTGTAAATTGACCCATAGCTTATTTGGTGCATGGCTGGCCCACTGTAGTAATTTTTATTCATCAGTCAGTGAAGCAACACTTGACACATAACAGGTTGTCTTGAAGAACTGTTACATCTCTAGTTTATGTGTATTCAGTATTTTTACTCCAAGGGAAGACTTATGGGAAACAGAAATGCCTTATGTGCATCATACATCCTATTGTATAGATCACACTGGCAAATTGAACATTTAAGTTGGACATTTACTGTCTTACAGTAACTTACTATGTAATAAGCTTTTTCTTTCTTGTCTCCAATCACATTATTCTAGGGGCATCTTGTTATATGGTGGAAAACATTCACATCTTGTATATATAAAAATGAATAAAACTAAAATAGGATGATAAAATATCTGAACTATGGGAAACATTGATTCCAAAGCAATTTGGGTTTCAAGAAGCGTTTGTTTTGCTAAACCAGAGTAAGCTGATAGGCTTGTGTTGGAAGCTGCAGGAAGGCAACAGCTCTCCTGGTATGCATGGGGCAATTCGTGAAAGGCTGGAATATTCCTGCTTTGGTCTTGGTGACACACAAGGCATAATTGGACTTATCTGACTAAGTTTAATGAAAAATGGTGCTGATATAAAATGATTTGATTCTTTTTAAGAACCCAGGACCTTATCAGATTTAGAAATCAATCTGAAATGCTTCTGTTTCATACAGTTTTTTTCTTATGGTTATATGCACACAGTTAGCAGGACCTACCATTTCTGTTCTGCAAGCATCCACATACCTGTGTTATGCCCTTCAAAGTACCAAGCAACTTCCACCACCAGTAACAGAAATGTCCATTCTTGAATGCCAAGATGCCTGCTGAGCACTTGCAGTTGGTATTGATGTCTTGCGCTATTATCTGCCTTCCACCCCATTCCTGTTTCCCTTTAGCACTAGAAGGAGTCATGCTGATATCTAACAGAAAGTTAGAGTTGTTTGCTGAATAGTGATTCACCACAGTGGAAAGCAAAATTACCTTGCAGAATAACTGTGGTGCAGCTCCCCTGTGGGGGAATACAACTTTGAAATACCAAAAAGGCTGGAAGAGATAAGCCGCAGATTTTCTGTGTCTACACAAAAAACAATCCCCAAAAATATTATGGGGAAATAAAAATTTCACACTTCAAGATGTAAAATCAGTGCTTTTGTTATGTTTTTCATATAGCAAATAAGAATGAATAAACTCTCCCTTGCACACGACATATGCATAGATATGAGCATTTTCCAAACTTTAACAATTCTAAACCTTAATTAAGCATAGCTGGAGTTTATATTTTGGCTTTATGCAAAGTTTAGCAGTCTACTCTCTCCTGTGAAAAGGTTAAGAGGGCAAGAGAAAGATGAAGTCCTTCAGGCAAAGTCCAAGACTTGGCAAGACCCTGCTAATTTGTGAGATCTGATGAAAGTGTCACGGTCATGGTGTGGCTCTGAAACCGTGGTAGAACAGTTCTAACACACAGAATCATATATTCCCTGGTTAGCTTGCTCCAAAATGTCATTCAGTTAATGGCAGGTATGCACTGTGGGTTTAAAATCTTTAAGATGGACGGTTGGTGGATTCTATTGTAAAATGTATGCTTTATTTTCCATTTAACATTTAAGTATATTATATATTTTAATGTTTTGGCTTTGCATGCACATGGCTTCCATGGATACAATACAAAAACTGAAAAAGGAAAGCATATAATAGTGGGTCTACAGGAAAGGAAGATAAGATACCTGCTTCCCAAAAGGAAATCATCTGGCTTTACTATGGCTGCTATGGTGGTTCAGGTAGGAACTAATTTTTGGTAGCCAAGATCTGAGCAGCCAATGAGAATAAAGTCTGAAAATCTACTAATAAGCTATTATGTTGGAAAAATTAAGTCTTTTGTGTTGACTTTAAGATTACACTGGAGTGGCTGTTAACCATGAGGATGAAAGCATGTATGTGGCTTTAAGTTACACCTGAAAAGCCATACAAAGTAGTCTCAGAGGTCCTTTTAAGTGAGGAAGGTGGAGAGGCCATATTGACCCCACACACAATGTGCAATTTGGACTAAATGACCACTGGAGGTTGCTATTTGTGCACAGATATATGACCACGAATCAAACTGTCTGACTGGTCTTGAATTAGCAGCAGAAGAGAAAAAATTAAATTCACTTTGTCAGTGATATTGAATTTTTATGCACTGAATACAGCAATATACTCTGAGTCATGATTTATTTCTTCTTTTCCTTTCCTCACCACTATTTTCATGGTGGTAGATCTTTGCTAAGGCCATGAGATATCAGGATATGGAATTAAATAACATCTGCTAACAAAATTAAAACCAAAAACCCATAGGCTTGATGCTGTCAAGTTTAGTTACTGGCCTGTTTCTACATCTGGAATGGGTGCATTGCTCAAACCAGTGGCAGCGTTTGTTTTTCCCATCTGCCCTAATTGTCCCACTTAAGGCAAAACTGTTGTCTGCCAACAGAGGACAAAGAGCGTAACTTCTTCTCTTGAATTTTCTCTACAATTGATTAAACTTTGGGATGACAGACCATCAGGGGAAGAGCAGATTCTCCTGCACAGGTGTGCAGGAGGTAAGGAAGCAAGTGTGAGGACTGGGTGCATCCTTGACAGCACCCAAGTGTACCGGGAAGATCGTTGGCTCCTTGACATAGGCCCAATTTGGTTGCAGAGACTTGAGCCCTAGACTTTTTCTTCCTCAATGGCCCACTTTTACTTTTCCCTTAAATTACAGTAGTTGGTGTACACTCATTTATAGTGAACACGCTTGCATTGTTTCTAAGATGTGGGAAAAACTGGGAAAGAAACACAAAGTCCCAGAAGCACAAACCATTGACCTTTCCAGGTTTGGCACGAAGGCAGGTATTCTTTGCCCTTTTTCAGAGCAACTAATTATATCTCAGTTTCTCCTGGGTGATCTGCTTTTGGAATCAAGATATTTTGTCTCTTCCAATATTTTTCTATTGATTTAGAGGCCCCACACCCGTTCTGTGGTTAGTACCATCATGTCGCTACCAGTAGGCAAAATGCTATGTCACATTACTCAGTGGCAGGTTGGCACAACCAGAAAGAAAGTCCGCAGAAAATTACACAGACGCAAGCTAATGGAAGCAGCAGAGCGGCATCTGTTCTATTTTAGGTGACATGGCAGATACAGCCTCCCTCCTGACCTTGGTGTTGAAGATGCAGAGTAGTTGCACAGCCAACCTGCCTCTCAGACCAGGGTACTTCCACACCATCACCCTGCCGTAAGCTCAGCCTCATGCAGACATATCCAGACTACCTTTAGGTGGCCTGTCAGAAGTTGCAGTGTCACCACCATAGACCTGAGATCAGCAGGGTCTGATTGCCTGGGTACTTGTACTGCTCCCGGGACAGGTTTGGCAACCGGGAGGTTGTGTTATGGCTAGACAAGTAGCTTTAAATGAGCTCACTAGGCTGGCTGCTACATGAGCATGCTCCTCAAACAGAGGCGTTCTGAAAGCACCCTTCAGCCTGTACAGCTCAGATAAAATCTTGCAAAGCCTTGATTCAAAGAAGGAAAATGCTGTTAGGACCAGCATATTAAATACAAGAGATCTATCACAGACTCCAATGTTAGGTGCATAGGTGGCACCCTTCATGCTTTCCTGGTCATGTAGTCCTATTTGCTTCAGTGGGAAGTTCACTATTAAGCTGCAAGTCAGCCTAAGTAAATGGATCAGAATACACCACTGCATAAAGACTTGGTAGTAAACACCAAATTCCAAAATGAATCAAAGAGGTGAAGCTTTGCACTAAAGAAGGTACCTAAGAAATACAGAGTGCAGGAACACTGCATTTGGTAGGGTTTTTTTTATATTTTTAATAAATATTTGTCAAAAAAACAAAAGGAAAAAAAAGCAGCGTATTTTTGAACAAATACCAGGATGAATTGCCCTTCTTGTAAAAATATTTTTTGAATACCCTACTAGTGAATTAACAAATCTTTCCTTTTCTCTGCAGAGTGTGTATGGTGACCTTTATTTCCCAGTGACAAAATTATTTGCAGCCTTTCTGCACCTTCATAACTAACTGTAAGTGAAACTGCTTGCTGTTTTTATGGAGCAGGCCTGCATTCCTTGCACCCAGCAAAACTCCCACTGGCTCTTGATAATCATGCAAAGAGAAATTCTGATCCATTGGACAGATAATTTATGCTTAACTTCCCTACATGAATTATGCCATTGAAGTTGCGAGACGCTTTGTATACGTGAGGTTATCCACGTTAGTAAGAGAATGAAAGAGGGTTTGGTTGTGAGTACACTACAAGACTCATCAGATCTTCAGATCTTTTCCCAGAAGTTGGACATTACTATAAAATGGCTGCAGTCTGAGAAAGTCTTGAGGGTAAAAGGGGGGAACCCCCCAGAAACTGTAGAATATGTATTTCCTATGCAGATTTCCAAGCGTTCAAAATGTTATTGTATTCAGCATGTGGGCTTTCTGTGAACAGAAATACTGTGTTTTATAATCTGAACTGTCAACACTCGCACAAAACAATGTAACACCCAACAGGGCTATCCATGAATTTCTAAGGTTTCTTTCAGCTGCTTATTTCAAAATTTTAATTTTGAGTGATGTAAGAGCCATGGTAAACCACACACCAACTTTTCTAGCTCCCTGGTTGGTTGAGCTTATTCCAGGTGTTCAGAAGGATTAGCAAAAGCCATTTTGAGTTGTTTTTCCAGAGGGAGTTTCTAAAATTGGTAGGCAGCCATAAAAATCATGCATCTGTGTTATTATCCCAGTGGCCCATGTTGGGTGTGTCTCTGGCTTTTTTGCAAATCGATATAAGCTTGTGAAAGCAGCTGGATGAAATACTTCTCCTTCTAAAATATTCTCTTAAAAGATCACATGCACACTGACAATCATACATATGCAGGCATTTACCTGCATTTTTGTTATGGTGTATATTGACAACAAATAAGCTTCTATTGACAACAAATAAGCTTCTTCCTGCCTTCAAACTGAAGATGGTGTTGGCTATGCGCATCTCACATGCTTTCTTCCTCCAGTTCTCTTTCTAAATCTAATAATTCAAAGTTGTCCCTTTATGGCCATGTAATCCAAAGAGCGAACATATTTAAAGAGATAAGTGATAATAAAAACATTTGGGATTCACAGCTGAGCCAGCAGAGATGGTACTAAAACAGATACATAAAAATGAAGGGTATGAAATCTGTAGGGTATATAGGCAGATGGTGTGGCACAAGCAGTGCCAGTCAGCAAACACCCAAAGCAGGTTAAGCATGGCTTAACACCTACATCAGAGTCACACTCTAGTCTTCATCTTCTGCCAGCCTCACATTCTTAGATAAATCTCCCTTCAGTGCCAACAAATACTTACTCTGGTTTTTTTCCAATTCTGCCCCTCTTTTACTACCAGTTATTTTACCTTTTTACCCTTAAATGCAATAGATATTGATAGAGAAGTGTAACCTTTCTGTCTGAATTATATTTAACCATTCTAGAGAAGAAAAACTTAAACTAACAATAACATCATAGACTATAATTAAGTCTTGAAACTATTAAATTTTCTTAAAATCCTACAAATTAAATATCATTAAGTTCTATGGCACTTACCCACTACTCAGAAGGTGAGTTTAGTTAAAAAGGGTTGTGATTATAGCCAAGGATAGCCATGGACGTGCTCTAAGATGTGAAATCTGCAACCTGCATTCTTAGTTTCTCCCAACGGGTACCCAGATGACGCGACAAGCCTTTGTATATGGTGTTAAGCCAACCCTGGTAAAGCAAAGCACGCACTTATCTTTAAGTGTACCAGCAGAACGTGTGCATCAAAGAATCTATGAGCACCTGCCATAGCACTCTGTTGGACTGGCATATGTACGCACAGCAGTGTGCAGAGCTGGCTGCTGTACGCTTACATTGAAAGGCTCCTGTTAGGCTATAACAAGACCACAAACACTGGAGACTGAATGAGCTGCATTCCCTGGAGAGAGTCTTGTGAGAAAGCAATGTGGTAATCACTTCTGTCTGAATGGTGATGGGAAGGCACAGTATTAACAGGACAGAAAGTGACCTTAAGGAGACAGTAGTCCATCCACCTTCCCCGAGGCAGGATCAGCTACACACTTCTCACTTCTGACAGATACTTAGTACTATTTATAAAAGCACTCTAACTTCATTTTCCCTAATTTTCAAGATTTAAAGCTCAGTGCTTCTTCTCTGATGTCCCATGGAAACAGAATATTTTGGCCCCAGAGGTCTTGCACCATCTTTTACATTCTTTATAAATCTTCTGCAGAGCAAAACAGTCCTCATTCAACTTTTCCTCTCAGGCACGAGACCTCCCAGCATTTCTCTCGCTCTCATCAATGTTCCCTCCCACTGGTCCATGTTTTTCTGCACAAGAAGCTGTGAAACTAAATATGACTGGCACGGAAGGAAATACACTCCCCCCTCCTGCTCACAGGAATACAATAATAGGTTAACTGGGTTTTCTACCACACACGTTTAGTGCCATTCTGGATGCTGCCTGCTACTCACTGACTCCAGGCTTAGGTCTAATTCGGGCAATAGCCCAATGCAGCTGTTATCAGTGGGTATCTTCTCCATCATGCTCCTTCCTTGCTCACCAACATTACATCCCACACCAAACCCCAAGTGTCCACCCTTCCTTCATGCCACAGTCTGAAAAGGCACGTCACAGAAAAGGCAGTAGTGCTGCTCCTCTCGCGTTTGGTCCAGCGGAGAGCTGCCCTATATGAGGGGGATGACCGACTCCACTGACTTCATTAAGGACCAGAGACCTCAGGCTGTCTGCAATACTGAGGCTCCACGAATGCCTACGTTAGGTTTAACCACCACACTCTGGGATAGCTGTAGACAAGGGGGAATGAGCTGGTTTGAGAAATCATTGGTACTATATTGAGAGTGAAATTTAATATATCAAGTGAGGTCTTCCTTTGTATCCTTCATAGCACTATTAGATGAAAATGGAGCAAAATACTGACAAATCTGAAAACAGGCATACATGGAGGGAGAAGAGAAACAGAGTTGAGACCTGAAGTAAAGTGACTATTTAGTCCTCATTTTACAGTGAATTTCCATTGCTACTGACTTCTTCAGTTCCTGCATGGACCCGGTGTTAAGGCTATCTTGCAGCTGCGTCAAATGGGCCCTGCAAAAATATTTTGAGTCCTTGAACTTATCTCTCACGCCCTCATTAGTGGAAAAGTAACAGTTGTGCAATTAGTTTCCAGTTATTAGCACTCCTTTGATTTCCAAATATGGGAAGTTGCAGCATCTGACTTTGAAAACATGGGACAGATGGAGGGGAAGGGTGGTAAAAAGTGTAGAAACACAATTGGCATATATTAAAGCTTTTAATATCTGAGATGGCGTAAACTCTGCAAGTAAAAGTATCCTAACTAAATGCTTAAAATGCAAAAATGTGTTTTAAAAACATCTATTTTAAGAGTCTTAGAATTATTGTATATGTTGTCTCCCACCAGCACACAGTCTGAATAAATCTAAATCAAGGTTTGGTGCAGTATTGAGTAGAATTACAGCAGAGGAAACAAGTTTCCAAGTGATAGTCAAAGTAGGCTTGATGCATTTTGGTTTCGTTGCACTTCTAAGAATGGGAACTGCGCAGAAGCAGCTCTCTAATAAGAGATCTATGAACTGGTTAAGATAAAAGAGGTGGCATCACTTCCAGCCTTACTGGGTCATTCTCTCGTGTCTCAAAACAAAGTCAAAGAAGTTTTTGTTGTAAGGAATGACGTGTTGGTGAAAAAGTCTTTCAGTTGCAGGCTGAAATGCAGTCTCTCTTTGTTTAATTTTTAGGCCAGTCTGTATGATCAAGGAGCCCTAGGAGTTAAGATTAAAAGTCCAAGCCATTAGATGTTTCTTTTCTATAGAATGCGGTATAAAACTTTCTATCCGATACCATGTTAAATAAACAGCTCTAGAATTAAGCCAGCATTTACATTTTTTTAATTCAACTTCTGAGCATTTCATCCTAGTAAACATTAGTGCCTTACTTTGTCTGATTACCATTGCGTTATTCCGTCAAAGTGAATCCTTAGACTCCAGTTTCTCTAGCTTACATACTAAAGACTTGTACGGTATCCTTGAGGTTTCCTAGCTTAGCATATAGGATCCATGATGAAAGTTTACTGTCATGACAAAACAAACATGTAGCTGAGGAAAGACATACTGTAATACAAAATTACATGGAAGCTGAAAGCCCAAAATAACTTTGAGAGCTGAGATTTGGTTGCTTTGGATCCTTAATCCCCAGAATGGCTCGATTTTTTTTTGTCCAAATTGTTCACCCAGGTCTAATGACCATTGAACAGTCTAGCTGGCACTACACATGAGATAGGATTAGGAGGTCATGGGTTCAGGCCGTAAGTAAGACCACTCACCCCTGTCACAAATCCACTCAGTTGACAGACAATTCTTTGTGATGAGTTGGCCACCCATTTGGAGGGTCAACAGAAATCTAGCTTATTTTGAAAATTTGACCATAAGACACAAACTACCTTTCTGTGTGGGGAAGCCCACCCCACAGAGGCCCAGAAAAAAAAAAAAAAAAAATCACAGTTCATGCTCTTCAAAATCCATCTTCCCAAGGTCCTTCCTGTGGTGGCCAGTGTTTTCCACTGGCTTTTTTTTCCACAGGTTTTTTTATCCTGACTTCTAGTGTGTTCTAAAAAATACTTACAGAATGCTGTAATAATCTTTATTTTAAAGGAAAAACTAATTGCAGCAGATGAACACCATACATATTTGTTCAGTAACTTTAATAAAGAGAATGTTTTGAATGTTTTCACAAAAAAAAGGTATTATAAAATAATACCTTAATGCCATGTCTTAAAGTATACTTTAGACCTCTCTTAAGCATCTGTTTGTTACACTTCAAAACTTCCTGTCACACAGAAAGAAAAAAAAAAATCCACAGCATTCCTTCTGTCTTACAGAAGTACAAGAGTAAGAAAATCGCCCCTTTGGGGTTTTTTGTTTAGTGTTTGGAAAACTATAACTTCATGAAGGATCTGATAACTAACCCATATGGTGCATGATCCTGATAATACAATCCAAACATCACAAACCAACTCCCAAAAGCTAACAAGAATCAGTGTCTTTGTTGTAGAACCAAAAAAAAAAAAATGTGATCTCATGCTAACCCAAAATCCAGTTCCTCTGGAGATACCAAATTCCTAATTCACAGTGAAAATAGATGGTGATGGATGATGACGCATGTCCTACAGTTTGATGTTGCCTCCCAGAGATGAAACAGAGGGCTTGATCTCTTGTGGTGTTAAAAATCCTCTGGCATTTTTTGGAGTCAGAGAACTGATGGAAAATCAGATAATTATACTTGCCTGTGTAAAATCCCTGTAAGCATTAACTATATATTGTATTCTCTCCTTTCTGTTTAAGCAGTTTTTCTGCATTTGTTCTGCACAACAACCACCCTAGCTTCTTTTCTGGTAAAGCTTGGGGCAAGAAACCCGATGATTACTTGACTAAATGTGATACCATTTTCTGCTGAATGGCTGGTATTTTCCAGTTCTGAATTGAATGATTCTACCTAGGAATTTAGGCATGGTTTTGTATTTAACTCTATGGCCCAGCTGGACAGCCCTGTAAATGTAGAATGGAGCATTCATGTCAGAGGCCTGTGACTCTTTTGGGACTCCTTCAGAAAGGACAGAAATACCATGTACTCATGACTTAGTTCTATACAATGCACACAAAATATAGGTGGATGCGTCTCCAACTCCAAAAGAAAAGGTGTATGATTTTGTGTGTTTGTTAGGATGCTCTCTGACTGGAGAAGTGATGCCAGGATGGATTTGGCTACAGAGGAACTGTGGGTGGCAAAAGAGCTAGCTGACAGTACGGCCAGACTTATAAATAGGCTTACTGCTTTTGAACTTAAATCATGTACTTTGAGGATCTCCAGGCTTTCTAGAAATGGCAGTGAATGAATCCACACTGCACAGAAGAGGATGATCACCATTTTTATTTTGCTAGTAGAGGAAAATGTGATTCACAGAACTGGAGACTTGAAACAGGAAGCTTGACATTATGATCACTTTTATACCATAGACCCTTTTTGAACCATAAATGTCAGGATCAGTTCTCTAGCCAGTTTGGCTGTTTGGCTCAAAACCACCCCTGTACTGTTTCAGTGAAAGGCATAAACATTGACAGTCAGTTTCTCAGTGAAGGGATTATTCTCAGTTCTACCAAATCTTCAGCACAGTGTATCCTCCATTTCTACATAATATCACTGCATAAAATTCTAACAAAGAGAAAAGTTCATCAAGAATAAGAAACGTTTCCTATGACGAATCAATCACTCAGAAGGAAAATGTACACCCAAAAGAGAAATAAAATACTTTGTGGTATAAGGTCCTAATACATTGCAGCCCACTAAAGTCACTTCTACTGACTGAAGTCTACAGCAAGACCTGGCTGAAATGTTAATAACTTCTAAGAAAGACCAGAGAAAAATGGAAATGAAAATTGAGCTGCTCAACCTCAGATGGCTCAGTGTGACAAATACAGGGACTGTAAAGGAAAACAAAACCCCAGATAGCTAAGATAAAAAAAGTGATAATTCAGTAGTGGGTGTTTGCCTGATGGCTTTTTTCCAGTTATAGAAGAAATTCTCCTCCAGCTCTTCCAAGATAGAGTTTGTGTATTTTTTTAATTTGAGAATGAGAGGATGAAAAAAACAAAACAAAACAAACAAACAAACAAACAAAAACAAACAAAAAAAAACCCCACATTTTGGCACATTTCTTTTGGTACGTTTCTAGAAACTGATGTTTTCCTTCATTTCCCTCTCCACACCCAATAACTGCAGTTTTCAGTGCTGAACTGGAAAAAATCTTCTCTGAGGATGAAAAGGTAGTTCCTTTCCTATAACTATTCAGCCTTTAATGCTGTGTAGAAACTGTCAACAAGGTAGTGGCAAACAAGGGCAGCTGTGGTGTTCTGGGCTGCTGGAAATAATCCCAAGGCTGGTCAAACTTATGTCATTCACAACTACTAGTTTTATCACAGTCTGAATCAATGGTGTGAAAATAAAAAAGCTGTATTATATTTGCCTACAACAACTTGTCTCCTTGGTCACTGATTCTTTGCAATGTCTTCATAGGTTTAAAATTCTGTACCAAATACTGCAGATTCCACCAACACCACCCACACTTCACTTAATTCTGTGAACTCACACAGAAGTAAACCAATATTTTCAAACTGTTGTCACTTTGAGCTAGAGGGGGTGGAATTAAATGTCCTTTACTCTGAAATGCGGTAAACTGTTGGGTTGCTTTTCTTTTTGTCTTATTGACAGACTGTCTTCCTAGTGGTTGAGATCCTTGGGTCTGATTGCAAGTTGATGGCTTGCAAGCTTACAGCTGTCCTGGCCTAAGTCATAAGGAAAGTTGTGTAGAAAGGACCCAAATTGTAACCTGGCACTGGTGTAGGTGACTAAAAAGAAAACAAGAAGAAATAGGTCCCTGTGAAGGTCTCGTGAGTTACTGCAGCCAGGAATCGAATCTGAACTTCTGCGATTTCTGTACAGCAACTTTATCAAGGAATTAAGTGTTGCTGCAGCAACTCTACACTTATCCTTGTTACAATGCATTTGTTTCCATTATTTTTTCTTCATTGATATCAGCTGTCAGTGGGATACAACACATTCTGAACTTTCCTCTGAGCATGGTGAGACACTGTACAGGCAAACCAAATCATTTTCAAACCTGTCCTGTCTGAAATAAAGAAAAGCCTAGGGTCTTAAAAAATCAGGGATTGAAAATTCCTAGCAGTAGCAATAGATGAGAAGTGGTACTGTTAGAAGTGTGAATACTGAGGCTCAGAGCTATGCAAAAACCTCTTTGTTTTGAATGTGACAATCAATCCAAAACATCATCTGCTTCACAAAACTTTTAATGAACTTTTATTGGAAAGCTGGAGAAGAATATCTTAAATGGCTCCTTACCATCTTACCTTAGTAAAAGTTTTCATATGCAGTATCTTTGCCAAGCAAACTCTTACTCAACTCCTCTGTGCTCACTGAAACTTGCAGAATTACATGTTTGCTTTTTGGGGTTGATCGACTCCAACCATTATAGCGCAATGTAAAAGGAAGGGACGAAAACCCCACGCAGGAATTTGTAGAAAATTGTTAGCTATCCTTTAGAAAGGATTGAAACTAAGCAGTTGCTGAACACTAGGTTAAGTTCTGCTGGGTTTAGTTGTCTCCATCAATATCCTCCATATTTTAGAGGCTTACAGCTTCTAAACAGCATGGAAAGCCTCCCTGGCATATAATTAGTGCAGTATTTTACCACATTTACCTTCTTTTACCTTCTTTCTGAATGAGAAACCTTAGCACTGTAATGTCAAATCAGGAAGATGAGAGGCCAGATCATCCCGTATGTTTAGGATTTGAAATGGAATCTGAGAGATTGTCCTCTGGAGTCAGAGGCTCATAGAACATCAGGCAACCTGACTCAGGTCTCACACTGCTCTGTTCACATCTAGGGTATCAGCTCACTTCCACACAACCCGAACCAGGTTGTGTGAAGGATGCATCAGATAGATGCAGGATATCAAGAGTCTCCTGGTCCTGAAAAGCAGCCTACACTTGCTCTCCTTCCTTACTTATTCTTCCAGGAGGTCCACAGGCGAGAAGTGGAGAGCCACTTCTCCAGTGACTCAGATACTGGATCAAAATAACAAGAGCTGTTTCTAGTCTTGGCTGTGATTTGCTGTGTACCTTTGGGCAAGCCACTTCATTGCCTTGTGCTTCTTTCCTGCTTCCTTGCATTCACCTGTTTTTACCTTCCTAGACGGTATGTGGGCCAGGCCAGTGACTTGCCTATTCTTGTAATCTCTTCCACGGTACAGACTCAGTACTAGGCAATAATATAGTTGAAAAATTAATTAGAAGGCACATACCAACTGACTCCCACATAGGTACCACCAGTAACGAACAAGCTGATGGCAAAAAAAGGAGGCACTAAGATATTAAAGATTACCATCATTTTTAGTGCTTCCCTCTGCCATCCAAATTATCCTTTTCAGACTCTTTTAAATGCTCTTGATCGGTTTTACTGTAGTTGCTGTTACTCATTTGCATGGAAGAAAGATGTTGGGTTGGGGTTTTGTTTTGTCTTTCTAGCTGCCCATAGGGTATTTTTCCTAGCTGAGCTGGTCTTGTTGCCATGAAACATATTTTGTAAATTTATAAATACAGACTATGTTGACTCCCCACTTGGCAATAACATACCTCTTCTCTGCTTTGCTGCCCTTTCCTTCCTTGCTTGCTGCACATCCCCCTTGGACTGGAGGAGCTGAGCTCCTACCAACAAACTGAAGCGACCATGCTGTGCCTTGCTTAGTGCAACCATGGGATGCCCACACCTGCACTGCCTCTCACTCCTGCAAACAAGTGGCTGTATGTCGCAGTCTAAAACTTCACCCAAATTCTCTTTTGACCCCTAAAGACGTCATGAATTACTCATCTGAGAAACCCTGAACATGCCAGAAAGCATCCAAACTTCATGTGAGCACTTTCCAAGATGAACAGCCCATCACTCCCCATAGCAGTTTGCTCTAGTGACTCCTGCTGTAATGTTTGCTGTCAGAAAAATCTGAATGATTCTGTTTTCAGCTTCCAGTCATTGATTCAGACACTAACATTTGCCACAGAAGAGCAAACAACAGCCAAAATGAAAACTGGAACCTCTGCGATATGAAATTTAGTTCTGCCCTATGATGCTGACAGTAGCATCCTAAAATATAGTTGCTTTCTCTTTCTTCACTAACCAATCTCACTCGAGCAGTTAAATGGTGAGACAGTAAATTTAACCCATTTCTTCCCATGGCTTAGGTTCTTCCCAGCTGCCCACTCTCTTTGGGTGTTCAAAGGCCAGAGGGTACTACAGTGCTCACTCTACAAGTTTAGCCACAACCTAGAGGCCTCCCAGAGGGAGAACTCTCACCTTTCCAGACCCACATCTTGGCCCTGGACCTAATGCTGGAAACAGGGGTGTTAATTACTGCTAGTTACAAAAGTGGCTTGGTGGGACCCCTGGGGGGGCTGCTGTCAAGCCACAACATCTGTTTCCCCCTCAACCACCCAGTAGCCATGGTGTGATGATGTCTTCCAACTAGTGCTGCTCTAGACAGAATTTGGGCTGATCACCATGAAGCTGGGAGATCTCTGTTCCATGAGCTTTGATCAACCTCAGGTCACCACTCTTCCGTTCAGATGTATTCCACAACATCCTGCTTCTACTACCACCCTTCTTCATTTACCCTGGCCTAAAGCAGCCAAGCTGGTTTGCAGGCTGCACCTTTTATAGGTTGGGGGTTTTCTTAAAAAAAAAAAAAAAAGGAAATTGCTGGGGTTGATTTTTTCTTTCAAATAATAGGTAACTCCAACTTTGTTACACCTGCACACACACGCACACATACACATGTACCTATGCTCACACACAGCCATTCACCTTGCTTTCCTTCTCTTGCAAAGTGTAATCAGCCATAGAAATTCCAATGTATTCTAACATCTTCATCTAAAAATACACCTTATTTTAATGAGACCTACAGTTTAAGGGTTAGGATGGATTTAACCAAGCACTTATAAACAAGGTGCAGTCTTCAGCAAACTGCTGTGTGAAATTATCACTTAGCAGTTTTCCATCAGCTATGTGGCAAAGTTTTAATTTCCCTGTGAATGCTTCTGTTTCTTTGGCAAGACACAAAGTAGTTCTTTTTTTTTTTTCCTGCAAAGGCATCTAAATATGTCTCTTCGTTTACTGAGTTGTTGACACAAAGGAGTCCAGTGTAATAGGCCAAGTTGACGTAGCTCTTCATTGTGAGTAAGGATAGTAGGATTAACCTTCCAAAATGAAAGGGGTGAAATAAGCCAAATACCAAAGTCATTAGAGTAATATGAGGGATGAATTTGGCCAATGCCTTTAAAATATCAAACTGTTAAATTCTAGGATTTAACAGGCTTCAATTAACTTGTTAATTTAAAAGTGAGTGAGCCAATATATTATGATAGGTCATAGAAGAAGCCTCAGAAAATCAAGTATGGAAAGAACTGTTCCCACCCCCACAAAAAAAAAAAAAAAAAAAAAAAAAAAAAAAGACAGTTTACCTCAGGGTTTCATGTCCTAGTTCATTCTATCAGTCTACCCATTTAAGCTACTACAGTGGCTTACATAATATTAACTGATAGAAAGCATAACAGTTTAAGGTCATGAGGTCAAGTACTTGTAAGTTAGGAAATGCCAGAACAAGGACTGACAGTGAAACTTCAATTCATTTGCCTTCTGTGTGTGCACAGTGGCACAGCCTGCACTTCGATGGCAACACGACCTTTTTTTCCACAGGACCCTCTCCTCCACTTAGTGCACAGGGTGGATTCACTCCCTCAATGAGGAATGTTTCTGTCTTGCTTTCTCCTCGTTCACTGTGCACACCCCAGGCTTTATTAGCCCTTCAAACTCCATTTTATTGATGAATTCTGAGCTTAACCTTGGCTTTTGTATGGTGCTGATCAATACACTGTGTGAAAGAATCACAGACAAATCATTTCATAATACCCCTTTAAGGAGAGGAGACATGATTCCTTCCACCTTAGAAATTTAGCAAGATATAGCTATGAAGTATTTGCCAATCCAAGGAGTGCAGGACACCAGCCTTCAAAAGAGTGCAGGACTCTTAGGACGCCAGCCTTCTACATCATTTTTTTGCCTGAAATACTGATCCTTCTGACTTCTGCTGCATCTGAAATTGTTCCCCACTTCATCAAGTCACATCACAGGAACCCAAATCAAGTAATCAAATACAGGGAACAGCTACTATTAACTTAAAAATAAATAAATAAATGAATGATTCAGCTAGCAATACACAGGCAGTTGGGCCTGGGGAAGGAACAGGACATAGTTCCCGATAGCAACACTTGAACGCTCAACCCACAAGACCCTCCTACACCCCCTTGGACAGCCTGTGCTCAGTCACAGCCCCTGGAGGAAAGTCTACCAACCCAAAGCCACCCTAAATAAATGCCCCAGAGCATACACTCCTGAGGCAGGGATCCTGTAGAAAAACGAGACCGAGAGAGAAATAAAGACCTCATACTAATGCACACTTAGGCAGGAGCCACACTCAGGGTGCATTGACAGTTTTCGGGAAAAAAAGAAATAACTACTAAACTGAAATTTTAACCCAAACTTGGAGCTTTCGAATGTGAAATTTGGACACAGCTCCGACACCAATTGCAAATTCCTGTTAAAGAGCACCCTAGAGATTATGAGAGAAACAGTCATGAAGCTCGGGGCAGTAACCTTTTCTGTAGCCTCTTTCTAAGAGTTTTCTGAACTGTCTTGTCTGAAATTACTGAGGCAGCCACAGAATAGGAAAAGTCTCGACACCAAATTAAATGCGTAACTATCCCTCCTATAATTTCAGATAAAAATTCTTCCTCCCTGCTTTGGCTTGTTCGTATAGTCCTAACTTACAACAGCTGTGGCCCGGATTCTCACCTGATATCCATTCTGAATAGTGCTCTACTTAACCTGTAGATGGAACTACCTGAGAAGGTTTAGAGTCCAGTGTTGACACTGATATTTAAAATTCACTGTAATCTGTCCTCCAGAAAAGGAAATAAATTTAAAAAAAAAAAAAAAAATCACTTCTGCATGTTGGGAATGCCCAAAGTTTAAGCTTTATTTTATAACATTCTAAAAGAGTCAAAGAAAACTCTGTATTTTCATAGGCATTGTACTGCTGCCTTACATTGTACGGTATGTACAAATGTATTGCTTCAGTACAAGAAAAGTGAATCATTGACAGGTTATTGCACCCCACAGTGTAGGCCCTTGTGAGAGATCATGTTGTGAAGTAAAATAGTAATCTGTGCATTGACAGAGGTCCCCAAAAGCAACTTTCAGAGTTAAAAATATTTCTGCATAGATCCTATGCCTCTTGTTTCAGTGACAGCTGAAAACTGAAGCAAGCAAGACACAGAAAACTGAAATGAATCAGTTTTTTTTTAAAAAAAAATGTATCTTGCAATGCTTTTTGTGCAAAACTTATGGAATTACGGAAAGAAAAGCCACTAGAATAAGAAAGGTTTTTCTTGTATTGTTCATGCATTCTAGCACCCATTTAATAAGACATTACTGGGAAAACAACACAGTATCTTTCTGGAAAAGCTAATCATCTGATCTTGTTGTCCGTGCCACATAATTGCTGCTAATCCGTATTCCATTATGTCATACTCCACAATACCCCTTCTCTTGCGTTCACAGTCCTGTTATCTCTCGTTCCTCCACTCACATCTTCTTCTATGGTCCTTCTAACCACAGGAAACAGTTTTCATGTACTACTTTCTGAGAGTTTGTGGTTGCAAAAAACCTCTTTGGCATTTTGATAAATATGAGTATCTATAGGATTCAGTTGACTCACACAGCAGCCCTCTGCTCTTTGATGGTATTTGCCTTCCACCCACGCTCTCTACCTTCCCAGATTTGAGCTTGCTTCTCTTTCTCTCTCTCCGTGTCCCTCCCTGTGACTCACTCTTGCTGCCTGGAAGTCCCAAGCACACCTCGGCAGCTCTAAAGATTGTGTTACCTCTCCCCGAACTGCTGCTGAAGCCCTTACCTGAAGGTTTGCTCTGCCTCCTCCTCAGCTGTACATTGACCATGGCACTGATGATAACCTATAACAAAGGCTGAGAAGTTGTTTTTCTTCAAGAACAGCAGTGAGTTGGCGTAAGTGGGTCTTCACTAGCCCACCTTCAAAAAAATATTGCTATCTATCAATGCCATCACCCTACTTGGTCCAACAGCCTAAAGAAGGGTGCCACTGCTGCAGCACCTCAGGACTATTTTAATCTATAAGGGGCTTTTACAACTCCCATTCATCAATCCAAAAATCCATGCAGCACAAAGACCGCCAGTGCTGCATTTTTCCTTATACTACTTGTGACCCACGCGTATCATGGGATGACAGGCACACAGCAGAGTTTGGTCCTCTGCCTCTTTAGCATCCGTCTCATTTGCTCCCTTCCATCTCTTGCAGGTCAGAATTCAGGCAGCCAGGCTAGGTCTAATTCATTTTAATGGAAATTAAACAAATATATTTGGTGGCCTTCTTCACTGGGTCCCATTTTCCATGCCATTTACAGTGCTGTCAGAGGTGCCTGAATTAGGCAACCAGGTGCCCTGGGTTCCCTCCACCATCAAGGAAAGAGCCAGCCACCTCCCACGATGATTCAGAACAGAGGTGGATTGAATTACCCCATGGCCCCGACTGTTTCTTCATTAACTATAGGAGGCACCCTGGGAGACCAGACTCCTAACTTGGGAACCTCTCTTCATTGCCTAAATTTGGTTGTATGAATCCACCTCTGCATGTTGCTGCAGATAAACATTCAAATGGATTGCAACACGCTGCTGCCTTTCACGGCTCCTTTTGTTCTTCTCTTTGTTTACCGCTTATCATGGAGCAATTGTGGTTTCCGTATATTGAATTTTTCAAAGGAAAAATTCTACACACAAATATGTATTCTAGTTGACTTTGAAAACAACTATGGATATTAACACCGAGGCCAATTTTCTGCCACTCTGCAGCAAGTCATCTCTGAGGAGCCACTCTGGTATGCCCTGGCTTTAACAGGAGCTACCAGATCTGAGCAGAAGCTGCGATACCTGCCATCCTTCTGAGCCACATGTTAACGCTCAGTGTGCATTATCTGCCACTCCTGGGCTTGATCCAAAACCTATAGAAAACAGCAGGAGTCTTTTCACTAGACTAATTGGACTGGGAAGTCAGTTCTCGTATCAGAAAGAGTACTTTGCATGTTCACCAGTACATGACAGACAGGTGGGTTTCGGATGTTTCATGAGAAAGGGGGCTGAGCTACAACTGGATTGAGGTGCCAGTTCTGCAAAGATCAGGGGCCATTTGGGTCCACTATTACAGTTTCTAGTATCTACACTTTTTAACGCTGCTGGTGGTGCGCTAATCTCCATTTGTTAGGCTGGGGAGGACTTGTCATAACACATGAGTGGTTTAACAAGTGAAGATAAGAGCCTTTTCTAACACTAAGCTCTTCTATATCTGCTTCATACAGCATTCTGCATTTGAATAAGAGGGCTGTCAAGTAATCTCAGACTTGTACTACCATTTATGGCTTAGCTTTTGACTTTTATGCAATTAGCAGAACTGGTAGCATTTATTCACTTTCAAAGGAGACTATTCCCCCTTTCTCCTTCCCACTGCAACCTCCACACCCTCCCCTTCAATCAGCTGCATCTCAAACTGGGAGGGAACTAGAGTAATTTGACTCACCTCATTAAAGCAAATGATTGTATCAAACAAAGGTGGCCTGAGCCAAAGTCCATTTAAGTCTACAAGAGTCCCTGGGGACTCCAAAGAAATGACTGTCCTCACTGGCAATACGTAGATAGGAAACCAGGGTCAGTATCAACGCTCATTGCTGCCTTAGTCCTGTGCAGGACCTTTGCTGTGCACACATTTTTCCCTTTCCTTCCCTGCTAGACCAGGGGATGGGTGGAAGATGACAAACTCAACTGGTGCTGGTGACTGGCCCTGCTGGAAGCTACTTTGTATGGGCAGCTGTAGAGCAAAGGTCCAGCTTAAAAATAAATAAATAGCAAACGTTAGAATGGCAATGAATGGGAAAGGGCAATGCTGGGGGAAAATGACCATCCCTAGAGCAGAGCTGGAGAAAAACAAAAGTAAAGGGTCTGCGTATGGCATGGTGAGGCAGCTGGGGTGCAGCTCTGTGAGAAGAGGCACCGGGAAGGGAGCCGGTGCTATACGCATAGCTGGGGAATGCATGCGTCTTCAGCTGGATGTACAGACAACCGCACACACATGTGACTGAATGAATGTTCTCCAGGCTTACAGAGAAGGTGATTACCTTCAGTAAGCTTTTAACAGTGCTAGGGATGACAGTGGAGGCAGATAATTAAAAGGAAATCTGTCCAGCACCCAGATTTTCCAAAGAGGTGAAAGCCAGATTTCCAGCACAGGAGCAGTCTGATTTCCTGAAGAGCTCATATCTCCTTTATGCATCTACGTGACATTACACATTCAGCATGTTCCATATGCAGACTTGTCCCTTTCGGTTTTGATGATTGCACGCAGAATTCCCAAGGAGGTCTGAGCTCCTACGTTAAAGGCAGCTCTTTAAAAAGCCACGCAGACTGTCCAAGCAAAGGTCTGAGAACAAAGGGACAAACTAAACAACCCTGGTCAGGAAAAAAATGTAACTCAAAACAGTCTGGTGAAGCAACCGCCCACCCGAGGGAGCGTACTGTGAGCGAAGCACACACGTCACCAGGGGCTGCTGATGACACTCAGCCTGTTGGTGTTCATCCCGTGGACCACACCAGGCATGGGCTTTAGACATGCTCTTAAAAGCATGTGGAAAGTTTTAAACACACATATGTTCCCTCTGAGTTCAAACCAGAGCCAGTGAGATACTCCCAGGCTTAAGTACTTTGGTGAAATTAGGCCACAAAACGTCAGCCTCTTGCTGAACTGAGCGAGACGGGAACCCAATACAACAAATTGCTTTGTTCAGCACATACATTGATATCACTTACATTGTGGTGATATCAGCTGGTAAGCTGCGGAAATGCCTCCTACGTTACTTATCCTGCACCTCTCATACTCTCAGTCCATTAACCCAGGCTTACTGGAGCCACTTCTGAAGCTCCAAACCTAAGCAGCAGTTATAAAACCACTAGTGCATAAATAAACATATTTCCACCCAGAATCGGTATTTCCTACATCAGAGACAGAACAGTCAGCCTTGGATGATTGACAGGCTTCATGTGTAACGTCTTATAAGTCATTACCACTGGAAATGAGTGTGCTGTACCACTGAGGAGCTAGGAATCGTCTTCTGTCCATTTCTAGGCCTTATATGATCATACTGACTCTGGGGCAATTTGCACTTTATGTTAGATAGTGTCCTCAGGTTGCCTAAAAAGCACTGCTGTTATGGCATGTTCTCATTAGCCCAGTGGCTTGTAAAGTAGATGTCTTTTTACACTTACAAAAATACAGTTGCATTTTCTCCTGGTTGCAAATAACTATACTAGATAACAAAATATCCCATCCAGCACTGGGACCAAAGTGAGAGGACACGATGCTGAACTTCGGTTTCCAGATCTCCACCAACTGCCAAGTCATTAGGGCAGCGTCAGCTGAAGGGATTTTGCCAAACTGGACACTTTCACAGCTGTGCACTTTCACAACTCCACAATGCTGGTGCTGTGTTACAGACAAGTGTCTGAACTCTTACTACTAAAAACACCAGGCTTTCGAGGAAGATGGGCATGACCAGTAGTAAAAATAATATGTTTTATAACTCTCCCAGATAAATCTTTTTTTTCTGTACGGGGCATCAGTCAAGATCATAGAAGTCAGGTGCTGCCGGGCATCACTCTGGGCACTGTCTGGCTGCAATCACTCCCCAGCGTACAGGAGCACCCACAGGGTCTGCTTGTGCCATGTGTGGGGCTCCAGGAAAGCCACCCCTGGAATACATGATGACAGAGGCAACAAGGCTTTGCTGGCAGAAGTTTACACACACCCAGCAACACTTTTCACATATACTGGCAGGCTCTTACCCAGAGAGTAATTGGGGCCAGCTACATTAATGTGTCCTCGTTCACTATTTGATCCTGAATATTTTCTTAACTGGTTCATTAGCCCTTCACTATGCAAACTACTGCAACCTTGCAGTTTCATTCTGTAGAGTCTGAAACAATAGCTCTGAGAGAAATGTGAGCTGCGCAGTTCATGCTACAAATCTGCTTTTCCCAAAATATGGCAAAAATGGTAATTAGTGCGCTGAACGATTTCACTCCTAATAACATAACCAAAAGCTTTTAGGCAATGTGCTCATGGATCACTTCTGGTTAAGGTAGCGGCTAAAAGGGATGTGGTATGAAGAAAGATACTCAGAGCCATTGTTGGTTGTGTGACTTTAGGAAGGAATTCAAGCTCTGCACCTTTACATAACAGCCCTGCTCCACCCCTGTCCCAAGGGTTCAAGCCACCAAAAACCCTTCCTGAAAAAGCTTCCCAAGCTCCAGAAGTGCCAGCTCCCAGATCCTTGTATCCAAATCTCTACTTGTCCTCTGTCAACCTCTTGTATTAAGGAGACATGGGGAAAGGATGAATATTGCATAATTGAAATCTGGAGCAACACACAATGCCATATATTTTATATCAGAATATATAAATGCACAAAATAAGTCTTTTAACAGCACAAGAGGTCATGCCCACGTGACTTCAGAGGTATCATTTAACTGCAATGTTACTGGTACAGGTATAGGCCAGATGAGCACAGCTCCATTTAATTTCATACTCATAAAATTCAAACTTTTTTCCAAAGTCACAACTCTAGTGAGATCAGAGAGTTTGATGAAGAACAGTGTTCGAGTTAGTCCTTGGAGCTAGTCCAGCTCCAGAGATGGTGCAATACAGAGGAGGAGAGCAAGAAGACATACAAATATTAATGTGAATGCATGCAGGATCTTAAAGGAAGAGCTGTATACGAGTATTGTTCTGATACTAGTTTACCCCCTGTGCTCTGCAGGATGGTTCAAAAAGTCTATCTAGCCTGAAACGTGCCAGCATACTACCAGACAATTTTTGAGAATTCCCTGTTCCTCAGTAGTTAAATTTTGTCCTTTGCAATTTTCAGATTTCTGACAGAACTGCTGGTGACAGTTGTAATAATATTCTGTAAAATGTTGTGGTGGTGATTCTTTGCATGCCTTTGTGGTTTGCTGTCCAGAGTTATAATAACCTATGTTTGCCCAGATATGTGTTCTCAACTTGGAAGCACTGGAGCTAGCATTTACTCTTCTGCCGGGGTGACTGCACGTGTGTGCCAGCATGTGCTGCTGAAGACGCGAGCGAGTCTCTCTCCAGGTATTTTCCAGGTGCTTCCTGGTCCCTGGGAAGCATATTTTTGGGTTCACATCTCAGGGAAAGTGGGTGACTTCAGGTTTATTCCAAAGAGCAGAATCCACCCATGGGCATCATAGGCGGTTTCAGAGCCTCCTTTCAGTCTCACATGTTTCCCTATCAGTTACCTCCTTCCGTAATCACTTTATTTTCAAAACAATAATTTAGGGACTAAAGGAGAGGAAGAAAAATAAAAATAGAGCTTTGTGATTGTATGACAAGACTGAAACCAGCATAGCTACACTAGATTAGTTTTGGTAAGATAGTTTACTTCAGATGACAGTCTTGCTCTGTTCATCTCAAGGAGTTTAATTTGAGCTCCTCAGAAGGATGAGATACAATAGCCATCTTACATTAACATTTTCCTGGTATTAGTCTACACATACATGTCCTTAGTGAAAACTGCTGAGTGAAACTTTGAGAATCAGGCTTGTGAGACATAGATTGAAATCACATATATGTGTATGAGGCACCAATTTCAACTGAAACTGTGTGCAGCTTTGGAAAGAGAACTCTAAACAAAGCTAAAAAGAAGATCCCAAAGTCATAAAGAACCTTCTTTGGAGTCTTTCTATATCTTATAAACCCTTCATCTATATTTGTGTCCATGAAGGAAACACCAGAAGAGATGTGAAATATGCATGGTACTGGAATTAGTTTTATATGAACAAAGATATATCCCCAAACTACTTTAAAAAGTAATTAACTAGACCCTGGTAGTACATGGATGCTATAATAGCCAAGGTCTCTATTCTGTGCCAAACAATAGCTCCTATATATATTTTAAAAACTGGATCGCAGTCAGCTGAAATATTGCAAAGAGTTAGCTCTAGAGTTGGGAAGAAAAGAGCTGAATTTAATTTAAGAAAATCCTTCATGGTTTGGCTGCACACAAACAATGCTATACCCCCTGAAAGCTTGGCTTTTGAAATGAATTCATGCTCTAGAGGAAGGAAAAGCTGAGCATCCCCTTAGTAGCAACTGTTCCAGTTCAGCCTTGCACACTGGTATTACACAGCATTTGCTATGACTGAAGAACTGTAATACCATGTATTGACATTACGCACTCCAGTTGTGGACTCTCAGGCCAAAGAGTACATTTACCCCAATACTCACTAATAAAATCCTGTAAAGAGAGCCTTTAATCCATTTCCCTTTTAACCATTAGTATTACAGCATTTCTGAATCTCTAAACTTAAGTGCACCCACGTAAGGCTTTAGGTTTCGTGATGGTAACATATTGGGATGCTATACAGTAAAATTGTTCTTAGGAGTTCAAGAGCCTCATCAGAGATCCCAAAACACTGCAAGTGCAGAGCTAAGCACAATTTATGTGGAGCAGCCATGCAGAAAATCTTCTTCCAAAGCCAAATTCTCTTATTGATGTAAACTGCGCTTTCTCTTACCTCTTTCACATTCCCTCTCCTGCACCTCTGCCCCTGCCCCCGCCTCAAAAGCGGGATCATCCTCTGCTAGCTGACAATAGCCAGCTATGAGCTGTGCTCTGTCCTTTGATGTCTCTCTTCCTGACCAGGGATGGTCAGCCACATCCCTTCTGGGGACAAATAAGCCTCAGCAGCCCAGGAGGTGTCTCTGGGCTGAGGTCGGTTTCCTGAGCTGCTCTGCCTGCTCCTTCTGATCATGCTTCCTAACTCTGTGCTTGCCTCCTGGTTCCAGGTTATGCTCCTCTCCCGTCTGTGTTCCTCATGCCGAGTTGCAAAAACAAAGCTGCTTGCAGGTGATTAAATTTCTGACCAATTGATGGGGCCACGACTTGGACCAACAAGACAGGTGGAACAAAGATCTGGCTAAACACTGAAACTCTCAAGAACTGCCTCCCTCTCTGGCCACCATCCTAAATCCTATCTTGTTCTCCAGCTCCATCTTTTCTGTTTTCCATGCTTCCCTGACTTCTCACTGTCTTCCTTCCAGCTGCTGGGTTCCTTCCCCTTGTTTCTTCCTGGTTCACTCACTCTCCTTTCCATTGGGTTTTCCACCCCACTCTTCTCTCCATTCCCTTCTCCCCGGGGAGCACACAGGCCCTGCCCTGCCCGTCCCTCCCTTGCTACCCATCACTCCCCATCACCTTTTGTCTCAAACCTGAGACGGTAAGTTTGGTCCTCACACACAGCCAACAAGCTGAAAGGAAAAATCTGACTTACTTATATAAGCTCATACGTCCCAAGCTGAGATTTCACTGACACTATATGTTTTCAGCTCACTTTTCATGGGTTTGCTAGTGAAAAAGTAACATTGAGAGCTATCACTCAAATTTAGAACTTGGTTTAGGAAAGAGTTAAGCACGTGTTGGAATCCCTTTGTACTCAGGGAATATACAAGGGTGCTAGGCTCTGTATATGTCCTGTGTTTTCTACACCTGGGACATGGTCTGCTTAAATATATACATGTAACTACAAGCTCTCTTAAGCCAGTATGCTTACATTTCTCCATGTGTTTTCTTGAATTTAAGCCTCAGCTGCTATTGAAAGGGAAGCTTCTATTCTGGAAGGAGAAACTAGACATAAAAGGGCGCCAAATACGCAGAGAAACTTTAAAAAAAAAAAAAAAAAAAAAAAAAAGCTTTGTAGTGAAGCATTTATTTTTTTAAGAGTTAAAGAGTTATGATTTCGATATATACAACTGCATATAACCTTTCAAACACATTTTTTTCCCTAGTTTTTCCATCTTCTTCTATTTCTCTTAACAGAAACAATTTTTCACAGTGGAAGGATACATTGAATAAAATAATGTTTTGTTTATTATTTTAAACAAAATAAAAGGAAATCCAAAATATATGTTTCACAGTCTAATACCAATAAATCACTGTAAGATATCTACCAGTAAGATGTTACTGACACTTTTCTTGTGTGATAGAAAGCAGATTCTACCATGGCCTCACAGTACCATCAACTCAACTCCATCATTTTTTCCTCTATCTGTTCCTTCTGAACATCCATGATGGATCTGCTCAGAGTTTTCTGTCATCTTAACAGTCGCTTCTTTGACATCACAGCACACTTCACTTCCATGTGTAATAGAGAAGAAGAAGATAGGTGATGCACTGTTCTGAGGAACTAATGCAAGCAAAGCAGTGCCTTCCTGCCAGCGTAAATGTAAACTACCTCCAGGAAAGAAAAACCCAGTCACCTCAGGATTTGCTTCAGCTCAAAGAGGAGCTGGTGGCAACATTGCACAGCTTTCTACTACCCAAGAAAGGCCAGAAAGACATTCCTTCAGCATGCTGACAAAGTGCTTCTCATCCGAGGCGTTCTCTGAGATTGGGTCTCTCCTGGGCACGAGGCACAGCCACAGGAAGCAATATTATTCATTGCCAACTAAAGTAAGAATTTCAGCTGGCCCTAGCTCCACTCTCAGGTGTGCCGAAGAGAAGGACTGCTAATGGTTTGGGGGGCGCTAAGCTGAGATCAGCAAAACTCCTCTCCAGTTCCCTGCCCTGCTGGGAAATCAAATCACATTTGGATGTGTGATTTCAGCCAAATGATTTAGTCTCTGCCTCCTGCAGTTCTGCAGCATCTGTGAAATAAGTCATCTCCTGACAACGTGGGGTGCTAGTGGACATAGACAAAAGTTTGTGGTGGGTTCAGCAGGGGCCACTAACAATATAATTAGCTGCTGGGAGAGGTAGCAGCAAAGAGATCTGACACAGATATCTAGGTATCTCAAAAAAAAAAAAAAAAAAAAAAAAAGCAAAGGAAGCAATGTGATCTTCTTCCATGTAACGGCAGTTTCCCTGCCAAGGGACTCTGTGACAAGTTTGAAGGTGTAAGATCCATTTTAGGTCCAAATACAATGCCAACTGAGGTGCCAGAGTGTGTAACCACTGTCTCTGAGAGCTCATTTTGGATCAGATCGCATGGATCTGCCACCTGCTGTCTTTCAAAATCCTTCCCCGCATCTGAACCCTCTACAATCAAGTAATGAAAATTAAGGGCCAATATGCACACTAAAAGAGCCAATATGCACACTAAAAATCAGCAGATCAAAGTAGAATCTAGGACAATAAATAATGTTTTCCTTCTTTAAAAAAAATTATTCCGGGAAATCGTATGGCTCAGGGGATTGGTATTGGGATATGGAGCCTTTCATCGCTGATCCAAACATGACCCAAGTCAGTAGTGACCAAAAAAATGGTTACTGTTTGGCAGATGCTTTGTGGCCTAGAGTATTTGAAATGAGTTGATGGTCTTAATCCAGTTCCCAGTGGACAACTATCCACATCACAGAAACCACCACCACAATTGGCACCCTTATTGGCAGCCTTAGCAGGTTGGCCAAGGATTAAATAAGTACAGAGACTGAGCCACCCGCTTATGCCTAGCTAGAGGTTGCCACTCTAGGTCATGGATGAGACACAAGGATGGGGTGGAGTGGGGAAGCTCACACACCCTCTGCTTGTGCTGTACTGGTTTTGTGGGTAAGGAGAGGAATTCATTTTCCAGGGCTGTGATTCAGGCACCCTTCATAAGCAGTATATTCATGTACATGCATTTAAACCTGAATTTAAAAAGGAGTCAGAAATGGAGAGAATTTCGGGATTTTCTCTTCAAAAAATCAGGTGCCAGATTCATTTCTGGGGAATTCATCAAAGTCGGGGTAGTTATACCAGGGCTACATTTAACAAAAACCGTATAAGCAACCTGTAAAGCAGCTCTACTTTGAGAAACATTCCTTTTGCTGTGCTATGTTGTCAGTCATCGCTTTAATTATCTCACAAGATGTCTTAGAGTGAACATAATCCGTGCCAGCTATTGTCAGAAAGCTAAAGCTGATTTCTAATTAGGTATACAATGGCAACTATCATGTAAGCAAAGATCTGATACACCTCAAAAAACCATATCTGTGCAATATGAAGAAAAGCAGGACTTCTGTTAGCACTGAAAGCATTTTTCATTTTCAGAGAGGTAAAATACACCACTCCCTCTGATTTATCTTTATCCAACGTAGGAGATCTTCCTCAGTGAGTCGATGGATTTTACCATTTCTTTCCAATAAACAGGGCTGTCCTAACAAAATACTGTGAGCTAAATCCTGCAGTTGTTCAGGCAATGTTTGGATGGAGCCAAAAACTTAAACTTTAACCTAGGCAGCACCAAAGTTGGCTGAGTGAAGAGAAAATAGCACAAGTTTTCCACATGCTTGCCTGCGTGAAGGCACAGAGAGATCTTCCCCTGCTTGCAGCCCAAGCAGGCAACGCTGGAAGAGGAACTGCAGCGCACAGGCAGGAAAGGCTTCCCCAAAGTCACACCACGACCTTGGCAGATCTTGAAGCCCCTTCTGTGCTGGGTCATTTTATACTCCTTACAGTAATGCAGCAGACATGGCAAGCAATGACAGCTCTGCCCAAGTAAAGACCTGGGGAACGAATTCTGCAAGCAGCCGGAGGCCCCCCCCTTTCCGATTCACCTCTGCGTCAGCCAGGTCACCTCATTGTCTGTTGGACCTTATTACACCAAGTCTTTAATAAGAAGGTAGGAACCTGTGTGAGTATCTGACTGGTATTTTTCACTACCAGGCTAATTTAACACAGTAAGACTGAAATGCAAGCCAGCCTGTGAAAGCAAGGCATTTTCTACCTACAAGAAGGAACTGTCATTTGGGTTTTGCTGCAGTACGGCCCTCATATCTTGTAGTTCTTAAAGCACTTCTTGCAAAATGGAAATCCCAGGAAGAAAAAGTGGCAAACTCTTAAAAAGGTTCCTCGTCTGTGACACATATGAAATGGAGTTTCTTGTCTCGGGGCACCGTTTCCATTTGGTTTTATTTGCACCTGAATTAATGCTCAGATTAGTGGGTCTTCATGAAGGGAAGGTCCAGGTTTGGAAATAAGTAGAGAGCAAGGTGGTGAGAGGTAGGAACTCTTCCCTGTTAATTGCATGAATACCACTCAGCACAGTGCACTGCCTGACCCTGGATATCCACACGCTCCTGCCATGCCAACACATGTTAGATGTGAAGAGCACCCTAATAGCAGTAGTTGACCTAAACTGAACAAATTTCGTAATTGCGGTAAAACAACACTTGAGGGTGTGGTTACCACAGCAAATCACACCCATGGACAGATTAGGAGCACCTGGCTGCACCTCATGCCCCCTGATGTCCCAAGGGCATGATTATCTCATCAGGTGCCACCTGCCAAGTCTTGTTGCTGAGGAGCTGTCTTTGGCACGCTGCGTTGTTGGGGTGGGGAGAGGAGCACACAGGGGCAGGCATACGTGCTTGTTTCAAGTGCATTCCTTAAAATTGAGTATTTACACCAAAATGAAGCCTTGGTTCTGCTCAGAAGCACATCTGCATTTAGGGGTTACAAAGGATCAAGGCGTTGTTTCTAAATCCTCTCCTGCACCCCTCACATCCTCAGCACACTTGCACCGTGTGTTACTGGTTAATGGGCATCCCTGGACTTGCCGCTCTCCAGCCACAGCAGAAGAGACCCAAACAAATGGATGAGCCTGAAAAATTGTTCTCCTGGCAATTTTCAAAACATTTTACCCTTTTCTTCCAAAAGAGGACAAAGCCAAAGTGAGACACAGGCTCTATGACTTCCATAGTGCTCTGACCATGAAAACAGCACACCGACTGCAAACAGATAGCATCTGTCCAGGTGAGGTTATGCTGTGCCTATTTCCTCCGCATGCAAGTCCTTCTCATCTCTCCTGTTCTCTTTCATCCCCAGCTCAAGGCGTGAAGTCTGACCTCCGCACAGTAATTAGTGGATCATGGCCCAGCAAGAGAAGACAGACCAAGCCTCTGCCTCTGCCAGGCCTGTTGAGCTCCTCTGGAACAATGAACATGTTAAAACACAAGACAAAGCTCTGAGCCCAGAGGTAAGTTACTCTCAGTCCAAAGGATCTGTCTGGGGAACAAACTTTCACAGATTAGACTAATCCAGAGTCTGATGACCTTTAGGTCATAGTGCAAGAACTTCCTCTTTGATACAGCTTTTACAACCTGACCAGAGTGACATTAACAACAATATCCTGACCCCATCCCTCCCCTCAGAAGCACCTGCCCTGGGCAGAGCTCCCCAGAGGCAGAGAAGGGAGAAGCACAAAAGACTCCAGGAAGTCTACTAGGGATGTGCCAATCTAATTGTTATGGGCGGTGCTCAGGTGCCGTGATGAGAGGTGCCAGTAAAAGAAAGCAACCAAAAACTGTAAAGCTAGATGATGTACCCTTTAGGCCACAGGAGTGGAGAAAAAGGAATTTGCTATGAATCAGATAAAGCATATTTATTTGCACCCCCACCCTTGGCCCTTTCGATAGCATCAATGTCCACTGGATTTGAAGCTACTCTGACAGACTTCGCTGTAGCCTGCAGCAGTAGGGAGTAGATTTAAGCCCCATCCTTCGCTCCTTGCTCACCGTGCTGTACAGCAGTGCTGTTCTCCATCCAGCAAAATCCTCCTCTCCTTTAAGGCTCAGCACAACAGGTCTGATTCAGAAATGTTCCCCTTCCTCTTCATTCCCCTTGAATTTCTCACCCTGAGTCATCGGACTACAGTATAACTTTAATGTGGAAAGTTTTGTGGGTATGTTTTGTTTCCTTTTAAGTTCAGAAAAGAAAAGGTACAACCAGAGGGGGAAAAATAAGTGTCTCATGGTTGAGAGGACTCTTTTAACCAAGGAGTCACATGGCTCCTTGGCGAGCAGCCAAAGGAGTCATAAGAGATGCTGCCATTCCCCTCAGCACTCCCTTAACCATGTCCTGCCTGCTACCCAGCCTGCCACCAGCCACCTTGCACCCCGAGGCCTGCAGCCCTCCTCAGCCAAGCCTTGCTCGGCTCTGCCCGTGGGTGGCCGGCTGGGTCCCATGGAAGGAGGAGGCGCTGTCAGAAATGATGCTTGTGACTTTGGTAAGGGGCACTTTCCCCCTGCCCTCTCCCCGAGGCCGCATTGGACACAGTGATGACATAAACAATAGCGATTCCATGTTTCAGATGAGACGCAATCGCGCCGTCTCTGCTGCTTGCGGTCGGAAAAGAGTCACTGAAAGTAATAATGTGGCACTTACGCCACGTTTTCCGTTTTCAAAGTGCTGCAGCAGCTTTCACTCTCCTGCTCCTCCCCCACCCCCAAGCTGTGCCAGCATTGTTATTGCCCTATTAAAGCTGTGAGAAACTGAGGCAGGCAGAAGTCAGGATACTGCTATTCAGCATCTTGGGCATCGGTCCAATCTCGAACTTTGCCTGTCTTCACTGCAGAGCAGATCCCACCATGGAAAAGCATGGGCGGCTATCCTGCTGCCCTGGACAGGGTCCAGATCAATTGGAGATGCACTTGGGCTTTTTCAGATGCTTTCCTGTCTTGCTGCTGGTCCTGCATGTCCATACAGCTCTGACAGGTGCTACGTAGCAGCTCCTCCATTCCACCCCAGCAGCGAGTGAAATGACTCTTGCCCAGAATACTGGGAGGATTAATTCACTTACAATCCTTAAATGAAAGAAACTATTATTAAATAGTAGTCACACTTCATAATTATGTCTCACTTCAGGCAGATTAGGAGGGTGGATATGGTATCCAGTCCCAGTACTGCAGCACTTAAACAATTTTAAATTAAACACACCTCAAATTGTTTTCCAGGTCCTACTTGCAGGCACGCAGTGCTTTATATCTTTACGGCTTATGCTTACTTCCAGCTTGAAAGCGGGGTTGCCCCACAATGCCTTGCATATAATGAGCAAATGCCACAGTGCTTTTGAAGTGCTTCTCCCCTCAAAAAATAAATAACGTTTTGTATTTATGTCGGCTCTTACTGGCACCAGAGGCCATAATGATTCTTTCAATAGCCCATAGAACTGATTTTGGGTTTTGCCTGACAGGTTCTCCTATTAATATTGCTTTTGCTCTATGTTCTCGGGAAATACGGCCACATTCCCTTTAAATTGCGTAATATGGCAGCTTGTGCCAAGGCTGTACTCGAATGGATACTGGAAGAACAAGGCTTGTGCTGACTTTCTGTTTGGTTCTCCTCTCACTTGCACCAGAGTCACTCCATTGACTGCAGCAGAGTTGCTCCTGCTTTATTAACTTGCTGAGCTGTGGACATAACCCCAGGGGAGAGAAACCTTGGGCCCTCGGGGCTGAAAAGACAAGATATAAGAGCTTCCCAAAATGCTGCACAAATCTGTAGCGATGGCCATCCAGAAGAAAGTATTTTTGAGTGCCTTTGTTGTGCGTTCCAGGTACGTGCTGGTGGAAGATACAACTCGCCAGCATTACCTTTGCACCACAAATCTGCCAGTAAAGTCCCTGGAGTTCAAGCAGTTTTGAAAGTGGTGCCACTGATTAGCAACAGGGTGGCTCTACTTCAAATAAAAAATCTGGGGCAGGCAGTACAGTGACCAGTGGACTTGGTGCTACTTCACAGGGAAAAATTCTTCTGCCACATGTTAAACATCTGAGGCTAGCTTTTGCCCTCATTTGCACACTTGCTATACCACTGGATGTCCTTTTTTTCGTATTACTTAGGAACTCAGGGTGAAATTTGACCTTGGACAAAGAGCTGGAACAAAGACTATGTCACCATGATGATTAAGTGGGATTTTTGCATAAACGTGAATTTTATCCTTTGTGGGTTCCTGCCACGAGGGAAATCTGATCCACAAGCATAGGCTGAAAAGAAAATAAATGTTCGAAACTTTAACTATGACATGGGTACAAACTGTATGCACTATTAAAATTATTTCCAGAAAAAGATACAATAACTCTCTAATTTAGCCTGTCTCAGATTTTCTAAAGAAGGGATGATTTTCCGTAAAATAATTATTAGGTGATAATCGTCTTGCTGTCAGATCCTAGTGGAAGAAAGATTTTTTTATGATGAGAGCAACTATCTTGGCCTTAACTATCTAAACTGCTTGTACTCCATTAGAACTGAATGAGGCAGCTAACGTTGAGCTCCATCGCACTATCAAGAAAACTGCCCTTTAGAAAGAGAGCCCAAGAGGAAAGCGTGCAAAAGACAACTCGGTGCTTTATCTTTTTTGTTTATCCTGACAACATTTAGGCAGTAACAGAAGAGAGAAGTCATAGAAATATATTGCATATGGACAGAAAAACCTACTGAGAAAATACTTTAAGTCTCTGTATCTAGAATTTCTTCACATTTGCTCTACTTGAAGTATTTGCAATGCTCTTTATGCTTGTGTTGTAGCAAAAGCAAATACATAGGAGTTGTCTTGACAAGAAGTAGCCAGCCTGTCCTATGCAGCTCTCCACAATGGAGGGAAAATGCATCATTTTGACTTTGGGGGAGGATTGAAGGGAGAGTAAAAGAGAAAGAGAGGGCGCTAATAACCCTTGAAGGACTGAAAGACATTCTCCAGGAACCTGCCTTGCTTGGCTTTTCTTCCAGAGCTCTCCTGTGCCTGAGCTCCTGGTCTTCCTCAGCCTCCCAAGTAATTCTGGACTTGTAAACCTGAAGCCTTTGATGACAAGTTTGTTCAGCTCATTGCCAGGGTATTCACATGTGCATGGCACGATCCCAGAACCCAGAAGCCACGGAGATTTTGCTTTCATGCATAGGTATTTTGGTCATGGTTCTCATGACTAGAGGCCTGGCTGGTTCTCATACAACTCTTCCATGTAGAGAGCTAACGTAATACTGTGTAAGTTATATAGCCGGGGCAGGTTGGGGTAATGCTGTACGGGAGGGTAGTGAAGCATGGAGGAGGACAGAGCAAAAATAATGAGAATAATCAAGGAGACGGGTAAACCTGAAGGTGTAAAAACCCATCTGACAGGCAGTTAGGAGGTAGAGGTGTTTTGCCAGGATGCATGAAAAACACCGGTGAGAGTCCACTGAGGGCAAAATGACATGCAAAGGTTATGGGCTGAAGAAACTGGATCTGCAACATTAACTACTTCTGTAACGCATGGTGTCAGCATATCTGCAGAACTCCCTCGATCTATAGCTGGTCCCAGCTTTCTGTTGCTTGTGGTAACTTGGGAAGACTAGAGGGTTAAACTGTAAATTGGGGATTAGGAATCTCTCTGACAGTATTTCAGTCCACACTGCTCAGTCCTGTGCACTGAGAAAACACTTGGCACTGTTCTAGCTTTAGCATGCCGTATTGCCAGGTACACATGGTGCATTTTTTCCAACGCATAAAATGTTTCATTCTAACTGTATAAATGCAGCTTACTTTGTTTAGCTCTTTAACACCTCCTATGAAAGGTTGTCTTCTGAGGGATGAGCCTTGTTCTTTGTTTAATATGCAAGCACATCTGCATTTAATCTTACCTGTTCATTTGAATAATTCATGTTGCTTTATACCCACTTGTTGTATTATGTTAATAATGCAGCACATTTAATAATTTCATGCTGTCATCCTACAAATTTTGGATGCTCCCACCTTTCCTTAAAAATACTTAAGTGATGACTTTTTTTCAGTTTTAAGGCATGCTAGACATCTAATTCTCAGGACCTTCTTGCCACAAAGGATTGAGAGAGGTGCCTACATCCAAATGCATTTGGATTCAAGGATAGTCAGAACTTGAGTGCTTGGCCTAGATGACGGCAGGGAGAGGGGTGGCCAGTCACAGATTTACCAGATCTCTGTGGTTTTAGACAGGGAATTTTAGTTTGGGTCTCTCAGATAAATGGTGGACTTTATCTTCTTGAGCTACCAAGAAGTCATATCACAATCATTCCTCCATCTTTGTGTGGCAGCTTCAGTACATGGAAATAGCCCGCATCAGGCAGGTAAGCCAAGCTCACGGTGATTACAGCAGCCCAGCATGAAAATATTCTTTACCATTCTTGCTTCTGCTGAGCAAAAGCATTAGTTTTAGGTGGTCCTGAAAATAGTCAATACCCTTTGGAGGTTCACCTGTTCGTCTCTAAACCAAGATATTGCCAGGGGATGGTAAAGTCGAAGTCCTATTCCAAATCCTCTTACAGATGACTATTATTACTGTACTGTGTAAAAGGAGTATCTAAGGATCTCAACAGAGCTCTCCTCGGGCACAGGACACTGCACAAATAGAGATCAAGAGAGTGAGCTTGCCCTAAAGAGTGCACCATCTTCGTTATAAAAAGAATAAGGTGCAAAAGCAGGGAAATGACGGATTTACACCGCAGTCCAACAACTGAGCCAGGGACAGTCCTGTTCCCATAATAGCCAGTTTTATCACAGAGGTCAATACAGCCCTGATCTAACCGGAGTGGGCAGAGTGGGCCGGATTGTGTAGCCCTGACTGTATCAGCTGATGTAGGAGCACCAGTCACGCTGGTTGATATGAACGGGGAAGCCGTGCCCGCCGCCCCCTTGAAGGGTCTGCCCCATGGCGCAGGCTGGCTGCTCTCTGCTGGCGCAGAGCTCCCTCCCGCACTGCACGGACTAAGAGACAAGCTTCGGGGACTGTCTCCAGCAGTCCTAATCTTTAGGGATTAGGCATGAGTACTTTCCTGTAAGCATATGAAAAATATGTGTTCCTTCTAACCCGCTTCCCATGACCGTAGAGAAGCCCTGTTGTAAGGGATGTGGAATTGTAAGGACATGGGAGCATCAGCAGAACAGACGCAAAACATGCAGAGGCTTTTTCTCCCTCTATGTTTCCCAACCAGCCAGTAATATCTACTCACTAGTATAAATTATTTGCTGTATTGTAGTGTTAGTATATGTAGCTGCTTTGAAGATTTATGCCGCTCTTACTACATACACACACTCTCTCTTACGAGTTATTCCCAAACGCTTTATAGCAAATAACTGAATTAACTCTGTCTATGTACCAGCAGATAATCCCCAGAATAAGCTTCTTAAGAATCGACTCTCATGTTGCTGGTGAATGCACCCAACCCTAAAGAAGATGAACAGTGAAGGGAGTACACAAATGGAAAGTTAGACTGGCACCATCTTCTTTAGAAGAAGCTAAATATGTATATGCGTACAGACATATGCACACTCAAACATGCACTGCAAGAAACGGTGCCAGACAGTATTATATATAATCCTGTTTTTTAGACGTTTATACTAATTACATCAATATTATTAAATGTCGGGTTTATACTTTAAATATGTAATTGGATTACCAAAATATGTCCAGAGCATTAAAATGCATCAATCATCCTACTACCAGCTATTCTAGCTGCAGTCAGTTTTCTTTTTTGAAAGGTCAGAGACTAATTATTTCTGGTTGTAAAAAGGTTTACAGTGTCTCAGAGGGCCAAAGGTTAGTAGGCAAGCAAGCCAAAGAAGATCACTTTATCAAAAAGCATACTTACAATACAGAAATCAATTTTATAAAGGAGTTGGTTCTTTAAATTGATTTTGGGTATAGCCTCCTATAAAACTTTACTTCCCAGCTAGTGCACACAAAATCCTGAGGCCCCAGTGCCCTTTTCATTCCGAAAATGAAATTTCATCTCATCATTGCCTTCTTCGTTCTGAAAATCCCATTTCCTCACGATGGGGTTTTTTGCTTTACAGCTTCTCTGGCAGAATAGCCGAGCTGCGTCGTGCCCCCCCACACCCCACCCCACCTCACACGCACTGAGGGAGACGGAGCACGGACACCCTGCTCTCCCTTTGCTCGTCCGCTACATATTGCCCCTGGTGGGTCCTTCTTTATCCCCGAAGAACCAGCAGCTCCGAGACCGAGGAGTTGTTCCCACAGCCAAAAGATGATGGAGATGTCGGGCAAAATTAACGCAGCCATTGACAGCGCTTGAGAGCTCGCTGAACAGCAGCCCGGGAAGCATCCTCCCCTCCACAGAGCCAGGGTAGCAGAAACAGACACCA
>JMFS01065926.1:0-28088 GCA_000699545.1 Podiceps cristatus
AAAACAAACAAAAAAACCCACCAAAACCCCCATAACTCATTTTGCTCACTTCTTTCTTTATTAATACATTCTAGTCAGGAGCCTGGTATTTAAGGCTCGCTTCAAGATTGATATTGTTACAGATTCAAACTCCTTTAAGTGGAGTTTCTCTTTACTGATCCGCATAGTCTTAGGAAGCAGAAATGTATCTTAAATCAGCTTTGCTTTAAACGAAAGGGGTGGTCATGCTTCTCCTTTTGTAGCAGTTCATTTAGTTCCTATCTTCATGAAAGGCATCCATCTATGAATCCTACACAGGTCACAGTTACCCAAGTAACACAGGTGCTAAAGAAGCAGAGGGGAACTGAATATAACACTTAGTGTATCTGTGTTGTTTAACATTAACCATCTCCCTGCTGATCATACATGCTATTGTAGATCATAATACAGCTAACTTTCTTTTTGCATTGTAACTCAGGCAATGCAGCAGCTAGCACCCTGAAATCTATTGCTTCTTATTAGAGAATGGAAATTTCTGTGTGAAATATTAATTTCACTTTTGATTAAAAAAAAAAAAAAAATCCAAAATTTGTTCACTGTGTGTAGTCAATTTTCCTCCTAAAGACTAAATGCTAGCTTTAGTTTCATGTTGTGGTTGCTGCAGATGTGACTATAGCCACATTCAAAAGAGGATTATTAATCTATTCTTTCTTTTGCAAACCAATATTATCCATCACATCTTGTGATTCAAACATCCTTCTGTTCTTCAATTATTTGGTGGAATATTTGGGGTAATTGGGGTAATTCCAGAAGAATTTTACTTGGTGTAATTCTAAATTCTTCATACTCAGAAACATTAGACCTTTAAAAAAAATCAGGCAACAGATTATGTCAGTTCTACAAGTAATGTAGAGTAATATTTTCTAAAGCATTTCAATGACTTCAGAATGGAAGTTAGAATAATTTTGGAGTACCTTAAGGCTAAAAAATAAAACAGTCATCTTTGAAAATTCATCTTGGGTTCACATTGTTAATTAGAAAATCAAAAAATGTCCACAGTCAAAATATCATGACTCCATACTTCATTTTTATACATTTGGCAATGAAAAGAAGGAGCCTAAATTATGTATCTATAATCCACATACGTTTCATGCAGGTGAATATCTTACATCTGTCAAAAGAGCTTGAACTCTGAAGAAGGACCTGCCTAGAATGTTACACTGTGAAAGGTTAAGTATATAATTTGGCCCAGAATGGTCATTTTGGGGTTACAGGAAGGTGCTTGGGAAATAGAATCATAGAATCATCAAGGTTGGAAGGGGCCTCTAAAATCATCAAGTCCAACCTTCAATCCAACACCACCACCATGCCTACTAAACCATGTCCCAAAGTGCCATGTCTATATGTGTTTGAACACCTCCAGGGATGGTGACTGCACCACTTCCCTGGGCAGCCTGTTCCAAATGTTAGTTTCCAGATCTTTAATACTTTCCTAAAAAGTGCTTCTGAGCACCTTCTTAAAAAGAAAAGATATTTTTCTTAAAAAAAAAAAAAAGGGGGGGGGCAGGGAGGGAAGAGGAAGATACAGCACAGTACAAAATGTTAAGCAAGAGTGGTAATGAAAAAGCATCTAATAAAATATTCTACTGATTAGACAACTCAACAATGAAAGGATGAGAACCATATGTTATTTCTTCCTCTGTCAGTATTCATATCTGGATTCCTCTACTACTCTCAGGGGAGCATCTTAAATTCCACTGTGCAAGATATTCCAGGTGAAAATATCTGACACCTTTCTTGGTGGAGTGAAACTATGCAGAAATCAATTCAGGAAACTGTGAGCTAAGATGTCTATTTATTATTACCTTAGTGTCTTTACTCCATTTGCTGCTTCATCTCCCTGGTGCATTTTTACTGGTATCTAGACTGTGAACTATTTAGAGCAGAAGCTTGCTTTTTGATTGCTTGTCTTTACAGTGCCTAGCACAATAGAGCTCTGATCTTTGATTGAGGTACACATAAAAGAAAAATCAGAACTAGATAATGGTCCTGTAAAATAAGGTCCCTGGACTGGCACTCTCTAAAATTACTCAACTTCACTGAAATCAGTGGGTGTAATCGTAGTTAATGTCCTAAGCATAAGTAGTGCTGCCAAGATCTTTCCTTAACTTGGGAGGAGGGGGCTAGTTTTCAGGAAATTGTAATTAGTCTCTTAGCCCAATGACAGCTGTAGTGAAAAATTTAGAACTGATTTCCCTATCAAGCATCAGAACTAGTGTCTTATAGCATTGTCTTTCATGTTTTGAATGAAATAATGAATTGGACAATATGCTTTTTGGCATATAATCTTCATTCAGCATTCTGTCATGAGTAACAGCTTATCAGTTTATCGACTTTAATTGTAATTTTTGTAAACAAGTACACTGAAAAAGAGTTTGAAGAGTATGTCTTTTAGTAGCTAGCCCTGAAATGAATTTATGTGATTCTTTTCAATAAAACAATTTAATACTGATATTAGCTTGTGTCCTGGTTTTGGCTGGGATGGAGGTAATTTTCTTCCCAGTAGATACTGTGTTTTGGATTTAGTATGGGATTTGGTATGTGAAGAATGTTGATAATACACTGATGTTATTAGTTGTTGCTAAGAGATAAAAGACTTCTTTTCAACTTCCCAGGTTTTGCTAATGTGCAAGTGCAAAACGCTGGGAGGGTTATAGCCAGAAGAGTTGACCCAAACTGGCCAAAGAAAGGATCCCATACCATAGACGTCACACCCAGAATATAACTGGGGGTCAGTCGGTGGGCTGGACGCTGTTCGTTTGTGCTTTTGTTCATTCAGCTGTTTGTTCCCTTTCTCTCTGGAACTAATTGTTCAGTGATCACTGCAGGGGAATCTTCTTTTCCAAGATCACTCTCGGTTTTGCTCCAGCTGCTTGGGATGGGCTATATCAGTCATCGGGCAGTGAGAAATCGTGCCTCGTTCCTTTTGTCTTATCATTATATTTTATTATTATCAATATTAATATATAATGAAATTATTGTTAGCATGTTTTTTTTTTGCTGTCCTTGTAAACTGTCTTTATCTTAACCCATGAGTTTTGTTTTTTTTCTGATTCTATTCCCCACCCCACTGGGGAGGGGGGAAGCGATCAAGCGGCTGAGTGGTACGTGGTTGCTGGCTGGGGTTAAAACACAACACTCTGACATGGTGCTCTGAAAACACAATGTAAACATTTATTCAATAATTTTAAGAACACCTCTCTGAAGCATTGAAGTGTTAGGATAAGAGATTTACAGATGAATAAACTGAACACAAATGAAATGACTAATACAAATGCACACATTGAGTGAGGGGCAAAACTAAGAATAAAGCAATGGATTTCCAAAAGAAAAAAATGGAGTACTTCCTGAGACACATTGCCATGGGCCAACACTGTCGTGGTCAAAAAAAAAAATTTCTTGGCTATTTTTGTTATACTTACATCAATTTAGTAAGGAGAATAAATGTGGATGTATTTCAAGTATGATCAAGTGTACAAGTAATGGCAGCTGAAGTATTTCAATTATACTTGTAGTTATCAAGGAATGGCAATAATATCTTTGTGTCAAAGATTCTTTACCACTTGCTTCCTTGCTTCTTACTGCCATCACAAGTTTTCCTAAAAGATGCCAATGCAATTCTACCAGAGACTACACTACGATGTCAAACTGTTAATCAGCATGTGAAGACACCAAGGGTATGGGTGCTAATAAGGAAAAACATTGAAGATATTGACAGTTATGGTATGTTTTGGGGGAGGGTTATTTCTAAAATAAGATATTAAAAGAACTTGTAAGTAAATTAGTCTCATCAGAAAACCTCAAGGACATAAATGTGTTGGAAGTTTGAGGTACGTTAAGTCAGAAAAAGACTATTTGCAATTTGCATCCCATGAAAAGGGACAAATCGCCTTTTAGAAAACTGTGCGAGATGTAAACAGATGGATAACTGCTTTAAAAATGTATCAAGAGTAAGCAGTAACTCTACCAAGAATAGAAAGAGTCCTGATTAGGTAAGACAGCTGTGTCCAGCCAGGGCTAAGGGAAGAATTACAAAAAATCATGATGAGCTGGACTTTGTGAGCAAGTTAATAAGAATAATGAGAGTTTTTCAGTCATTTAAACTCATTTTAAACAAACAAACAAAAATGTGAGAATACTATGGAGGGAATATGGCATTTAGATTAAAGTTATCTAGGTGAAGACCAAAATTAAATTAATACTTCTGCTCAGATTTCAAAACGATGATGTTATTAAGCACAGAGTCAGGTAAAAAAAGAGAAAAGAAAATGTAGGTTTGCAAATATGAATCACTGGAACTGATACGGATGAGCTCCTTGTGTTCAAATTCTGGGACCATAATGTTGACTGAACTAGCACATGCATTTGCAAGTTTGAAAGCAAGGGGTTTTGATGTGTCTTTTAAAATTCATGGTGATTTGTGATTAGATAACAACAAATAGTGTCCTCTTTTGATTTGCACTATTTTGTCACTGGACCTATTTTATGAGGACAACCCTACCTTTTGACCAGGTCATTTAGTCCACATTCTGATGAAAACAGTGCTGACTTTAGACTGCTTAGGGCCTTTCATTCAGTTAAGCTTTGAACATCTCAACAGAAATTCCACTGTCTCCCTGGGAAATGTGTTCCAGTGCTTAACCACTCTTATTGTGAAGATTTTTTTTCCATATATTGAGTTGTAATTTCCCTTTGTGCAATTAGTGGTAACTGCTTCTTGTCATGTTGTTGTGCACATCTGAAAAAAGTCCAACCTCACCTTCTCAATAATCTGAAGACTGAAATCAGATTCCTCTTTCTCTCCTTAGCTTTTTTCCAACTTATCTAGGCTAAAAGAATTCAAGCTCCCCAGCCTTGTCTCATATGCCAGGGGCTATAGGCCCCAAACATTTAGTTGCCCTCCTTTGATCTTGTTTCAATTTGTCAATATCTCTGTTGCACTCAGAGAGACCCTAAACCAGTCACATTATTCTCAATGCAGTTTCACTGGTGCCTAGTAGAAGGGATAATCACTTTCCTTGACCTGATTATGTTTTTACTAATGTACCCAATATGTGATCAGTTTTCATTGCTGCAGGAATGTACTGATGACTTATGTTCAGTTTGTTGTCCACCAGGACCTCTCTACCACTTTTTGTAAAGTTGGTCCTTAACTTGTTAGTCCCCAGCCTATCCTACTGCATGGGAGTTTTGGGGATTACATAGGGAACTTTGCATTTGTGCTTGCTGAGTTTTGTGAGATTCCTGTTAGCCCATGCCTCTAGTATATTGAGATACCTCTAAATGGCAACCCCAGCCTCCAGTGTATTAACTGGCCCTCCAAGTTTGAAAATCATTCATGAATTCGGTGAACATATTCTATTCTGTTGCATAGATTACTGGAAATATTAAACAATATAAGCATTAAGACCGGTGGAATGCCCCTCATAACTAGCTACCTGCTAGACTTCTAAGTGTTGAACACTACCTTTTAAGTCTGGCAGTTCAGCCAGCTCTTCCCCTTGTTTGCAATGCATCCATGCAATGCTTATCTCCCCATTTTAGCTACAAGGTTGATGTAGGAAACCAAGCCAAAAGCCTTCCTAAAATTAAGGTAAACAACATCTATTCTTATCCTCTTCTTACAACCAGTCATTTCATCTTAAATAACAATCAGGTTAGTCAGGCGCAATTTGGCTTTGGTAGATATCCATGCTGGCTGTTCCCAAACACCTTCTTGTCCGTAAGATGTGTGGAAATAACTTCTATGAGGATTTCATCCAAAGGACTGAGATGGGGCTGACTGCACATTAGTTCCCTTGTACTCCTTCCTGCCTTTTGAAGATGGGTATAAATATTTGTCTTTCCCAGTCATTGGAACTCGTAGTCAATGAACTTTCCCCAACTTCCACAAGTGTTCAAAGATGGTAGAGAATCTTTTCATGAGGACATCAGTCAGGGTTTTCAGCACATTTAGGTACACTCTGTCCAGTTTCATGGTGTCCTGCTTTCAGCTGAGATTTCAGCTGAGAGGTAATTTGCTTCCTAGTAGCTTTTATAGTGCTGTGTTTTGGATTTAGTGTGAGAATAATGTTGATAACCCACTGCTGGTTTTAGTGGTTGTTATGTGGTGCTTATAGTAAGTCAAGGACTTTTCAGCTTCCCATGATCTGCCAGCGGGTAGGTGCACAAGAAGCCAGGAGGGCCCAGCCAGGACAGCTGACCCAAACTGGCCAAAGGAATATTCTATAACATATGATGTCATGCTCAGTATATAAACTTGTGGGAAGCTGCCCAGGGGATGGGAATGGGCTGCTGGGGGACAGGCTGGCCATTGGTCAGCGTGTGGTGAGCAACTGCATTGTGCATCACTTCTTTTTTATGTTCTTCTATCATTATTATTACTATTATTCTCTCTTCCTTTACTGTCTTATTAAACTGTCTTTATTTCAGTATATAAGGATTTTTTTCGATGCTCCCCCCCACCCCACGGGGAGGGAGTGAACAAGCTGCTGTGTGGTGTTTGTTTGCTGATTGGGGTTAAACCACAACAGTCCTTTTTGGTGCTCAACATGGGGCTAGAAAGGTTGAAATAACAACAGATCTGACCAGAGTATGTTTTTTTAAAAAAATAATGTTACAAGTGTTCATTGTTTTAGTTTAATAGTCAGTGGTCATAAGGTTGATTTATTTGTTCTCAAAATTGTTGCACTTGTTCACAAGGGAAAAAAAGGATTGCTGTGGTTTATGCTCAATTTTCAACCAAGCCAAAACCAGGACATATAGACATTTTTGTTTGTGGTTCATTAGGTAGTCTGTAACTCATTCCTTCTCTGCTTTCAAGTAGTATCTTTTGCTCTCTAACAAGGTGTCCTGGTTTAGACTCGGATGGAGCTAGTTCTGTCTCCAGAAGCTACCATGTTTTGGATTTAGTGTGTGAAGAATGGTGATAGTACAGTGATGTTGTTGGCTGATGCTGAACAATTGAGGATATTTTGCAGTTTCCCAGGTTTTACTAATATGCAGGTGCAAACACTTGGGAGGGGTATAGCCAGTATAGTTGATCCAAACTGGCCAAAGAGAGTATTCCATACCATAGACGGCATGTCCAGTAGAAGTGGGGGTCAGCTGGTGGGCCACTTCTCTTCTTCTTCTCTCATTTTCCCTTTTTCTGTTCCATCGGGGTATTTTGTTCATTTGGTTGTTTGTTCCCTCACTTGTTCTACTGGTAACTTGCTGTTCTGGGATCGCTGCAGGGGAATATTCCTGCTCTCTGACTGCTGCTCGGGATTGGGCTGTATTGGTCATTGGGTGGTGAGAAATCATGCATCATTCTTTTTATATTTTCTACTATCCTTATTATTATTATTATCGTTATTTATATATTTTTATCTTTTTCTTTGCTGTCCTTGGGAACCGTTTTTATCTCAAACCACTTGTTTTTGTTTCTTCCCAATTCTTGTTACCTGCCCCACTGGGGTGGAAGTGAGTGAGTGGCTGTGTGGTATTTGGTTACCAGCTGGGGTTAAACCATGACACAAGGCATAAACATCTGAGAGGCCTATGGACAAACTTTGTCAACAATGACTGGGGGAAAAGGTGCATTTAGCACCGCAGCCTTTTCCATGTCCATTGTGATTCGCTTACCCTCTCCATTCAGCAAAGGGGGTCACATTTTCCTTGGTCTTTTGCTCCTGCTGCAGTATCAATAGAAGTTATTTTTGTTGTCATTCATATTCCTCACAAGTTTAAACTTCAGTCAGACTCCACACCTCCTAATTCCATCCTTGCATGTCTGGGAAATGCTTCTGTATTCCTCTCAGATGGCCTTTCCAAAAAAAAACACTTTTCTTTTGCCTTTGAGCTCTATCAGGTCACTTAGCCAACTCCACTGCCTGATCCGTTTCCTGCACATCAGTGTGTACCATTCTTGTACTTTGAGGTGCTTCAACCCCTTTAAAACTCCTTCAAAATGTTTAGCCAGAACTGCTTGTGTTTATGTGAATACATGCCCTAAATACACATTACGGTTAGACCAGTAACCCAGAAAGCAGGAAACTCATTTTGCATCTTGCCACAGGAAAGAAGTAAGTGCATTTGAGAGAATACATTTTTAACCTAATTCATCTGTATATCTCTTAAACGCGAGAAACAAAATACTTCAATTATGGAAAACTTCTCTTATTCTATTGGTTTCCTGACCCTTTAACTCCTAAACTTTACCGCAACCCATGAGTTGTCTTACTTTCAGTCTTCTGATTCTCTCCCCTATCCCACTGGGAGGGGGGAAAGCACAAGTAGCTGTGTGGTGCTTAGTTGCTGGCTGGACTTAAACTGTGATATTAAATTAAACTTAATCCATTTTAAAACAGAAAGTAAGTAAAACACAGGGGGTTTTACCTTTTTTCCATGTCTTTATGAGTAGTATCATTGTATTAGGAACTGACAATCTCAGATGTATAAAAGCTCAGTAACACACTTCTGCTACAGCACATCAGAACAGGAGAATGGGTGATTCTTTATGTAAGTAAGAAGGTTTACAGTTTTATATCAGGTTTTGTTGAGTAGTCATCTTATGGTAGTGCTTATCACTCCTAACATGTCTTCTTTACTTTGGCCAGTTCTCCAGGGCAGAGACCTAGCTTTGTATTTGTATTTGTAGCCCTCAGTGAGATTAAGGTCTCTAGGCCCTGGCAGAATACTAATGCTAGTATTGCCAGACCTGCAGCTGCACTCTTAACTAAAATTCTCTGTGAGTGAAAGTAGCATAGCAGTGCAGCAGGAGACTGAGATAATGACATAACTACCATTTCACAGGGTAACTGCACATGCGATCTGCTTGTTTCATGCCTTTCAAATATGCTCGTTTTCAATGTATCCAGTGTACTACAGCTAACATTGTATAAAAAACCCCAACTTTTCTTCACCAAACAGATCAGTTGCACATTGTGTTCAGCTTTGTGATATATCAAGAACAGTCTCATGACTCAATTTTAAGTTACAATGGTTTTATAAATGCAATCTGTTTGTGAATAAGAATGTTGGAACCTTTTGGTCCTTTTGTAATTAATTCCTTAATAACAGCAAAAATGAAGTGTGATAGCATACTGAAAACATTTATTTCCCCAGCATGGGATGAATATGACAGCATATGCTACTATTTTATTCATTTTGCTGTATTAAAATAAAATATTCTGATCACATTTCAGTTCCCAGCTGGGACCAAAATGGTTAAGATGAAAATATTTCTCACAGGTTTTTTCAAACACTTGTAGACTCAGCACAGATTTTATGTATGGATGTTTGTTTATTTACCAGAGCCACTAAGGGTGGTAAATAGCTCTGTATCTTGACTGAGTTGCCAAATAGAGCAACTTATTAATAAGAAAGAGACAATATGTCCATTTCACATGGATTCAATGCAGCCCAGACAAGTTCATGAAACAGAAATAAATACAGCTACAGAAACACACAGAAACTCCCTTCTAGATGAGAAAGTCCTTGAACTCAAAATTGTTAGAAGTTGTGAGTAGACTTGGAAGAAGCATTTCTATGTTTGTCCTCATCTTATATTATTTGTCCTTTTCATTTGCTGTTAAAGGCAGAACACAATGGGCTGGATGGACCTTTGATCCAAATCGGTAAGCCTCTTACGTCATGTTTCTAGCTGGAAGCCAGAAAACGGAAATGGACTTCTAGCTTTAACTTCAATTATGGAAATAATTACATAAAAAAACCCCAAAACAAAACAAAAACACTTGAAGAGTGCATTGAACATCCTGAATGTTCTCTGTTGTGTATTTCCTTATCATTTTCAACAGCAAATTTATCATGTGGGCAAAATAAATGGTTTCTGTGTTGTAAATATAGAAGTCTAATGTTGAGGCGTGCAGCAGTTAGCACTAGGCCTAGTTAGCACAATTGTTGGCATAAGCCCATGAACTTTACTTTGTCATAGTCCAAGTAGATGAAATATGATTGACCACTTGTCCCAAATGACAGGATAATTCTAGCGTGCACAAGGAAATAGATAGCCAAGCTATGCAAATAAGCTGTTGATAATCAAGAAGTGCAAAAGTGTCAGAAGGGTCTGGAACAAGCAGGTTTTGTGTGTCCGCAACAGGGACAGCAAATCTGGAAGAGGTGACACAATTAGAACAGGCTATCCTATAAATAAGGACACAAGAATATTGAGATAGCCACGAGTTTCTGGAAAAGATTCTGTAGAGGGAAACCCCACCATCCTGCACCAGGATCCCGGATCTTCTCTGTAACATCCAGGGAATACAGGGAACAAAACAGAGCCCAGTGGACTCCATGATCCTGCCCCATGACTATGCACATACGGCTGGTACTGCTACACTGACCTGTCCAACCTCTCTGCAGGACTGTGCCATCTGTCCCACAGGGCAGGAAAAACATGTAAGGAAACACTGCACTAAACCACTTGATTTCTTTCCCTCCCTGCACCAACTCCCCTACAGCACAGGAAAATAATGTTATTTGTAAAATCACATATATCTGTGATTGAAGTGCTTTAGTATCCAAGTCCATTTGGCTTCCACAATGTCATTTGGTCTTAAACCATGACAAGGAGAAATAAACAGCTCCCATGTATCCTCTATATGCAAAAAAAACCCCGAACCCTATAGTTACTATAGTTATTAAGTAACAATATGGAATGGACAGGAGGAGAAATCTAGCAGTACTAGCTCTAGTAGGGCATTTTTTTTACATACCAGGCTAAAACCTGCCCATGTGTCTTCCCTGTATGCTATTTTCATAACAATTTTATGTATGTCCTTTGCATTACTGGTCAAAACAAAAAATTCTTTACCAGGCTCTAAATGGTTGGAATAAGCTTTATGAAAATTGTCTGTCCCCAAAGTATCACCAAAGTATAAACCACCTCCTAGTTCTAAAATGGATGCCACTAGCAATTAAAACAAATCAAGCTGCTTTTGCCTTACTACACCAAATCTTTATGTTTGGTTTTAGCTGTGCTATATGTAAAGCAAACAGTAGTAGATAGTCTAATGTACCATACAGAAAATTGCAGCTGAACATGTGGGAGGGAAGTAAAACTGTGTGAAACTGAGATGCTTCCAGTACATCTTTCATAATATTCACCAGCACCCCTCCTTTTCCCCCTCCCCCAAAATGCAGCGAAACAAAACTACATGGTCTTGGCTAACATTTTGCTTCTCAAATTTCATCTAATTCCTTTTTCTATGCAAAGCAACATGATCTAATCCCACAGATCTCATTTAGTTTAAATCCTATTTAAACACTTGATTTTTCTGTGTATTTGTGAACACTGTGTATTTGTGAACACTTTAACATCTGTCATAGTCAAATGAAATAGAAGGTAGTTTGCAAGACAGGGTATTTGCATCTTATTCAACCTTCCAGATCTACTGGTTAATATACGGTTACTTCAAGAACTTCCTGATTACCTTACTCCTCATGGATATATTAGAAATACAAACTACGCGTATAAGTTTTGGGACACTGAACTCAGTTTGTAGGTAATAAACAATGAAGAACTGTGGAAAGGATATTCTCTGGTGTGCAGAATTACCATATTAGTTTTGTATTGAGCTACCAGTGCTTTTGGTAACTGCATGCACATTCAGTGCTTTGGTAACTTAAAGGCATTTGTCAATACCTAGTTCTTGCGAGGGAAAGAACGAGACTTAATTGGTATCTTGTGAATAACAGCAGTTCTGGCAGGGCAGGTCTTTTTCTGCCATTCTTAATAGAGAAGAGAATAAAGGGATCCAGTGTGCATTCTAAAAATAAAATATTTTTGAAGATTTATATTTCATCTCTGTTGTTCTTGTTTACATATTTATTTTTATTACAATTTCTAGTGATGGTTGGATATTTTACTTTGTTTATTGATTTTGAAGATATCTGGGGGGAAAGCAGGAAAGGTAAGAAAGAGGAACCAGAGTATCAATTTTCTGTAGTCTGCATCCTGTACTCTGGTAACAACAACGTTCTGTAACAAAGTCATCCTTCAGAATGATGAGATGGTTTCCGTCCTCTAGAAAGTCCACAAGGTAAATTCACAGCACCTATTGAACATTCATTATAGCATAACCATCTTCAATTTTTCTTATGCCAGTCAAATTCTCTGTATAAGCATGTCCTTATTTTCTATATCATGTTTTCATTTCACTTTTTAGTTTTTCTGGTTACTTAAAAAACATTGAAAACATGAAGACACTGCAGCTAAGACATTTGCAGAATATGAAGTAACTTTGGAGAAATGTTACTGTTTCACTCACTTCAATGCACTCTGCTCTGATACCTAGTGGGAAAACCTACCAAACAAAAACAGCCTTCAAACAATAAAAAAAAAAAAAAAAAAAAACAAAAACCAAACCCACAGTGTAACTCACATCAAAGAACCCCAAAAAGAAGGATAAAGAGGATATTACAAATATCTGTGCTTGTGGTGAGTGTACTAATTCACTTTAGCACTGCATTTGTAAACAGTTACATCTCTTCACTTCAGCTGAGGAGGACCCAGAGCTATGGGATCCATTAGTGTGGTTCATCCAAGTAAACCCAAGTGAAGAAATCTACTTGTGGTGTACCAAGTTCTTTAGCAAACATGAGCCTGCTCAGCTCATAAGCCATTCAGCAAAGCCCACCGAGGACAAACAAAGCTCCTGCAAAATCATAACCTGATATGTAGTACCTTAAGGGTGGAACATCTTTTACAGTTGAAGATTATTGCTTTCCTGAGTCTCCTGATGCCTGAATAGCATGAATAAGTGAGATACAATATCAGAAAAGGTTGTGTAAGTATTGAATTTCCTTTGCTATGCTTACCCTGACACTGCAGTAGAATTCTTTTTAAAGTTTGCTTTGGACTTGCTTGATGTGAAAGATTTTACTGCTGCTTTGTTTTCAAGAAGTATGGAAAGATATGAGTTTGGTATTAAAAATCAGATCTGTGTATGCAGAAAAAAAATGCATATTGTTTAAAAGCCTCTTCAGCTAATGCAAAGCAACAGATCTTTAAATTTTACATAATTCCCAGGAAGGTACAAAGACATTCAAAAAGGAGTTAATTTAACCAACCCTTTTGTGTTTCAGCCTTTCCGAAGACTAGACATTAAAACTGTTTATTCAACATTTTTAATATGGAAGAAAAAAAATTCATATAAATAAAGTTAATAGTTTAATATACAACAAGCTGGTAACATTTAATAAGTAAACTTTAACTTTTTTTTTTTTTTTTTTTTGGTATCAAAATGTAGCATTTTCAGACTTTTTTTCATAGGTTCTTGGCAGGAAATACAGATTCTCGGAGGCAACCTATTTAATTTATTTAGTCATTTTACCCATAAGAAGATAACACTTTAAAATAACTTTACCCATCTCCTTTATTAGGGTTTCAGTTTTGGTGAAGGGTTCTAAAATTTTACAACCTTTGTAACCATCAAGCTTCACAGATGTTATTGCTGAATTCTTATATTATGTATAACATACAGACCCTCAAAAAGACAGCAATAACAGTCTGCTTTAAGCAGTTTATTTGAAATTATTCTGGGAAATAAAAAAAAAAAGCTTCTTGATTTAACCTTCAAAATCCTTTAAAAAAACTGTCAAAACATCAGAACTTTTAAAGACTTTCTAATCTATTTTTAACCTCATAGAATTTCACTACTTAAACTTTTGGTGAGCACCCTAAACCACACTCCTTGTGTCACCTTGTAGCCCTCTTGCTACCTTTCCATTTTTCAGGGAAATTATTTAATGGAACTTTGTAGGTAAAAGCACTTCTGTACACTGAATATATAATGAATATATTCAAGTGTACCTTGAGTCAGCTTTGTACATGACATATAAATGAAATCACAGCCTATCCTTCACAATTACTTTCTCTCTTGATGGCTCAGTGTATGCACGTATCTTGGTGGGGTTGCAGGTCATAATACAGACAACTAAATTTTAAATCCTGATCACATGGACTATTTTAAGTTGTTCATACCCTGCCAACACATTCATACACATTTCATTGCAGTGTTCTGCTTTTACATGTACTTTAATATCATAATATTAATCCCATTTCATCTGGAGTATTTAATGGGATAAAAGAAGAAAAGTATTACAGATAAAAACTCTAGTGCACTTTGCAGATGGGGTTATAAAATGTTCTCATATGAGCACATTATACAGTTACTTCACAAATAAAACACAAGACATCTTGCAAGTTTTCAATTTTCAAAACAAAGTCCCACAGCACAGTTCATCTGTACTTACAAATCACCAAGAAGACCCAGAGCACTCAATATCTCTAAACTTGCAAATCATGTAGATGACAATATTTTAAGGCAAATTTTTGAAATTATGTGGAAATATAGCCAGATCACTCTTGTTATAAATAATGTGAGTTGTTATGATGGACAATAAAGCCCAAGGTTTGATTGAGTTGGATAAAACACAGAAAGCATGAACACTCTAAGTTTTAATAATGTTGTTATTCTCTCTCTGCAATCAGCCTACCATAGCTCAGTTCTATTGCCCACTGTATTACATCATTCATTACGCAACAGTTGCTAACATTCTGTGGTGCTGTCTAAAGAAAGAGATTTTTTTTCCAAAAACTCTACAACACTCACTTTTCTCAGCATAACACTAGCATTGAATGATCATTCTCAGATACTTATTTACTCTTGTGGCTTATCTACTGCGAATGCCTTCTTTTTCCTATGTCTTTCCACTTTCTAGAAAGTAACACTCTGAAATAGAGGGAGGATAAGGAGGGGGGTGGGGGTGGGCAGGTGTGTGTATATCTAAAGTGCATTAAAAAAAAAAAAAAAAAGTTATTGAAAAAAATACTTTGTGAACTGACCACAGGGCACTGTGATCAAGTGAAAGTGTTAGAGCCATATCAGACACAGCACTGAACACCAAATTCACAAGCTCAGTCATAATAAAGGTGAATTAACCAGCAAAATCTTAACTGGTGTCTCACTAGTGCTGCAGATATGAGTTGTTAATAGATTGGAAAACAGTTACAATATGAAACTCTTCAAGTCAGGAAAGGGGAAAAGCTATATAAAACCCAGAAAGGGCTAGGGCATGCAAGCAGAAGACATAGCAGAGTGAAACAAGGATACATCACACTGAATATTACTTGAGCTTCTCATAACTGGAAATTAGTTCTTGTTATGTGTTGATAGAAGGAAAGAGGGAACTCTCTTATTTGCAAGATAAATGAGGGGTGTAGAACAAATGAAGCAAGAAGGAAAATGAGGCTGGAAGCAACCTTGAAAGGTCATGTATTCTCTTTCTTTGTCTGAAATTATATTTATTCATCACCAATCATAATCCCTACAAATATTTGTGAAACCTTTTAAAAATACCTTCACTGCTGGAGATTTCATAACTAGACAGTCAATCTGCTCTTTGCCTTACTACATTTAAAATTGTAAAATGTGTTCATTAATGCTAATTTTGTCTACCTTTTGCTGTATTTTGAGGTTATTACTTTTTATTCTATCCAAAATATACATTAAATATGATTTATTCCCTTTCCTTCTGTAGTTCCCCTCAACTCATTAAAATATCTTTGGCAAGCTATTGGCATCATCCAAATCATTAAGGAAAATACTAAGTAATCTAGGCAATTAGCAATATTAGGAAGGTGATTCTTGATCTTAGAAACATAAAGAATTTCTAATATCTTGAAAATGTCAAGAAGCCTGGTAACCAATGGAAAGAAAGGATTCATAAAGAAAGAAAAAGAAAGAAATTATCTGGGTCAGATGAGACTGGCAAGATGTATTTTATTAGTTTCAGGCAGAATTGCAGAGCTGAGGCTGACAAGAAGCTTGGAGAAAAGGAAGTGACACGGAGGAGAACAGGTCTGTAAAGAAAAAATGATTGATACAGGAGCTGCAGGAAAGAAAGGGAACAAGAAATTAGTATTCAATCAGTTCTGAACCAGTTAAACATAAGCTGATAACATGAACCAAGATGAGGAGAGAGATACTAAAAGAGAGAGGCCGAGAGCAGAAAAATCTGTATTACCATAACAGCCAATAGTCAGAGACCTTTAAGAAGAATTAATCACTCTCAGAAAACATTCAAAACAAGTGAAGGTGCCTAAGAACAGAACCTTTCAAGTTCTTTCATTATATGGTTACTATTTTCGAATGTACATTTTTGCAGTACAAATGGAGGAGCTGGAATTGTTATCTTCCTGTGTAGTATAATTAGTTTTATAATTTAGTACCTTTCCTTCTCAGTAACTCCACTGAAACAACAGGTAGCTGTTTTATGAAAATAAAAACATGTTTGCTGTTGTAGTGTCTACAAGATATAAAATTAAAAATTTCAGTGTTGTGTATTCCCAACATTTGCACTCTTTGCTACAACATGATTTTCCATCTAATTACCAGAACAAATGACTGTTCACCTACACTGATCTTCAATACAGCCCACTTACTGTTTACCCTCAGACCCAGCTGCCAACATTAAAAAGATGATTTTAAAAGAGGATATTTAACTTTTGTTAATAAAAACATGTTACTCTCTTGAACAGCCTTTCAAATGGGCAATATAATAATGAGTCTTAATGATAGTTAAGCTCCTGCTGATTTTTTACAGAGCCTAGCAATGCCTTTAAAACAAGGTAGGTTTGTTCCTTACCTTATAAACATTCAGTCTAAAATTTAAAAATACATTTATTTTATTCTTATAATATTTTAGCAGCAAGGACTGTATAGTTTCTTGATGCTTTGGATGGCAACCTAAATCTTTACTGCTACAACACAAAACACAAAATACTATTTCTGATTTACTGTTGGTGATTGCTTACTTTGTGCAGTCTGATCATGGTTGGGGGAACGGAGCCTGAGAAAAGACAGCTGGATTTTTCCATTAACAAAGAAGTGAAAATTAACTCTTAATTGCACTGAACAAGACCTCTCAGAAAAGATATTTTGCTTTCTTCATATTAACTTACTGCTGGTATGACAAATTATACAAATGTTGGAAGGTTTTTGTTTGTCTAACTGAATACATCTCATCAGCTAATTTTTGGAATAGAAGCTACTTTTGGTATGGTGTCAGCTCTTGCCCATGCCCACTGTGCTCCAGTTAACTGCACTGAACTCCCACAGTTCTGCAGTCATGAGAGAAAAAAACAGCCCTGGAAGTCAGTTGGTCAAGAAACTACAAAACAACACCTGTAACACAGTCATGAAATCTGTTCCTTGAAAGTATAGGAACTTATTTAATAGATAAATACCTTATAAAACTTGTCAGCCCGTATTAGGCTGATGTAATATAGGTATCCTGTTTATGTTCTTATCTCAAAAGTATTGTTAAATTGTTCATATTAGGAAACTGACACCCAAAAGATTGTTTCATTATCGAAATAACGTTCTATTAAAAGGGCTCAAAGGAAGAAAAATAAAAATATCCTTCCCTTGAACTTAGCAAATACCTATGTATGTACATTTAGATATTATAATATCCATACCCACATATGAGTGGATATCATCCGTAACAATAAATCAATATGAAGCAGAAATAAAACACAGTGTGTTTGGTAAACAGTGTCATTGTTTTAATAATCAGCCTCAGAAATGTATTTTTTAACCTTGTTTTTCATCAGTTCATTTGAAGTAGATTTATCAAGCACTGGACCAGACTGCCCGTGGAAGTGGTTAAGTCACCATGCCTGGAGGTGTTTGGAAGATTTGTAGATGCAGCGCTCAGGGACATGGTTTAGTGGTGTACTTGGCTGTGTTACGTTAACAGTTGGACTTGATGTTCTTAAGGGTCTTTTCCAATCCGAACAGTTCTATGATTCTGTGATTCTATCTATTATATCTTCTCTTCAGACAAATGTTTACCTCAGTTAGCTTCTGAGGTACTGAAATAATTCCCTCACTCCAGAAGGGAATTATTTACTGTTGAAGCTAGCGTGCTAGGAGACAGCTCCCCAGTATTATTTTATCCTTGTCTGTATAGACAGCAACACTTAAATTTTGTGATAATTCTCTATGTACTCTGTATAAATGTGCAATGTACTAATGTTTGTACTATGTGGCCATGCAACAGCCCCAGAGGGAGGGAGAGTAGGAGGCAGGAGAACAACAGGAATATTTTTTTTGTAATGTAAATGTTACCCGTGTTGTGCCGTATTGAGATAAGAAAGATGCAGGCATTACATAAAGCTGTGGCTATGTATTCCTTCCAGAAGTCAGCACTTCATCTTCTTATTACTTCTCATCTTTCAGAATTTCCCGGTAGTAAACAGGGTAAGTGTGGAATAAATTCTTTCCTCGAGCAATGAAGAAAAACCACAGAAAAGATACTATATGAACAATTCTTGGGTTTTCGTGGAATTTGAAGTCTTCAAGGAACACCCCATATTCTGACATCATTCCTGGGATATTTACTTCATCATCCTTATATATTCATATATCACACTGGAAAAAAATATACTCTAAATATACACATATCTAGGTATATATTTTCTTTCCTGCTCCTGGTGCATATATGCATGAGAAGAATGTTTCATGTTAACTGTTGTAATAATTTGTATTGGGTTTTTCCTGAAAAGACATATTTAGTAGGGCTTTTGACCAATTCTTATGGAAATGTGTTAGCTTTAACTACAGTGATGTTTGAATGTTCTTCTTATACAGAGCATTTCCCTGATGTATGCTGAATCTACCAGAACATTTCAGTTAGGTTGTCTGTCTGAAAGCTGCATTGAGGAATACATAATTTGGATTTACCACATAAAGTACGGTAGTAATTTAGTAAAGCATAACAGCACAGATAACTAGTATATTCACAAGAAAACCACAGGTCTTCTGGTATAAACAACTGCTTACAGACTTTGAAAGTGCTTATTACTGTTCAGGATGATCCATATACAAGAGGTAGACAGAATCACAGCCATTTTATTCTTTTCCACAAGTTAACAAACCCTCACTTCCACAATTTTGTGTCTGTGAAGATGAAAAGAAATGGATGATTTGAGGTTAGGTTTTACCTATTTCTTTTCACAACTAAGTAGAAATATACATATACAAATAAACAACCTTTTTTAATGAGAAACTTTGGTCCCATAGCTGGAAGAGGAAATCACACTTTCATGAAACAAAGTGTGTGTCTTTCCTACTCAGCTTTTAATGCCACATTTCATTTCTTCATTCAGCAGGAAAAAAAAACCCACAACAAAACGCAAAAAACCCATGCACCCCTTAATACACAGTGATGTCTAACTTTACTTTAGAAATTAAGTCACTGTAACTTAAGTGAATGTCATTGTATAGATAGTTATTCAAGCTGAAACTGTCCTTGGCAGCACCGTACAGGGCAATCTTTCCATAAGAATAAACAATTCTTGAGCAATTTCTCCAATCTATTAGGCACAAACGTATTTTTTGTCAGCATGAGGCATGCATGTTTCTCTTCCAATTATTTCTATTCTTTACATAAATGTTTGTCAAGGACAAATCTGAAGAAATCTCATTCTGTGTCTGTATGAGTGCTCTTCTCTCTCTTTTACAGTATTTCAGCGCGGTCAGTTGTTACGAGTTCTTTTAATAATCTGAATGCAAATCAAGTTTCTCCCAGAGCCTCTAATGCTACACAAAAATTATTAGTATTAATGGTCTTTCAATGCTAACATTTTACTGCTCTCAGTGTCAAAATTTGATAAATCTCTGTCATACACAGAATTAAAGCAACTTCCTAAATGGTGAAACTGGGTAAGAGTAACTTTTAGCATAAGCAGTATGTTTTCCTCTGGCGTACGCACAGATGATGTGTTCAGTGAGCTGACCCCACTGCAATGTGGCTTCCGTTCCATGCACCGTGCAAGAGACCAGACATTGCTAAATGCTGTGGAGGGAATCTACATTTCCTGTAAATGGCAACCAGGACGTATAGGGCTGCTGTCCATCTCAGTGTTAATCCTAGAATAGGCAAGACACAGGAAATAAATTGAATATGTAGGTAATCTAGATGTGTTTTAAATATACATAAGCAGAAAAGACAATCAACTGTTTAAGCAACTCCCCAAAATGAAATATTGTGGATTAATTTGAATGAACCTGACAAAGGAAGTGAGATTAAATCAAAAAGCTTTCTAACAATTTTCTTTCCATTAGTATCAAATAATTTTAAAAGGCCAAATAACTGTAAGATGCTTTCAGGATATATACATCAAATACCTTCTTGTAAAAATATGTGACATACCATTATTTTCTGTATATTTCTTTCTAATAGGGAACAAACAGTTGCAATTCAAAAGTGAACTATGTGTCAAATAGTCCTAAAATCCAAATATGAAAATATTTTGGTTTAAAAATGCATTTTTAAAGGATATTTATATTTTTTGAAAGTGCTTGGATTTTCACACCATAACTAACTAGGCCCAAGATAAGACAGGTCACAAATAGTTCTGTAATACAAACAAAAGTAAGAAATCAGGGGAATACTGATATATCTTTTTCTTACCTCATAACAAAGCAGTGTTATAAGAATGCAGATATTCCAAAAATGATAGAAATATGGAAAAAGAAAAATTAAAATGACATTGTTAATTGTTGCCTGAATTGATGGCATATCTAAAAGCATATAGACAGATGTAACAATAAAGGGAGTAAAAATGAAAGAGCCCTGCTTCTAAGTCTTTTTGTTCACCCAGAGGCAAAGGGAATTATTTTAAATGAAGTATTACTTAAACAGAATCAGGGAGAGTAAATAAAGGACATTTCAGTAAAAAATCAGGAGATTTTGAGTTCTTTCTTCAGAATTCTTTAATCAGACCCAGGTTAACTCCTTGTTCAACTTGAGCTTTAATGTGGTGAATCATCTTCATGTGGTTAAAGAGCTAAATCAAAATTACTGTTTGCTGTTTTTAGCCTTTGCTCCCCTCACTATGTAATCTGCAATACATTTTCCCTTTGTGAACAGCTGTTTTGGAAAATAAAAATTGCTTTTTACACATGGCAAAATCTGTGACATTACACTGAGCAAAAAAGGTTTAAGTCTTGCCCTTTCATGCATCTGTCAGAATGGCAAATTTTAAGAAGTATTCATTTTTAATATATATTTTATAAGCACATGCATACACAGACATGCACATACTGCAATAAAGAAAAGAATTCACACAGAACAGAATATTTCAAACCTAATCACTGATATTTATAAAATACCATTATGGAAGTTGCCTGTGTAGTTTTCATTTAACCTCCTTGTTCAAACATGTCATATTTTGTTTTTATTTGTGCAATCTACATTGTTAGATTTATTCACATTCAGCAGAAAGTAAGCAGACAGTGCTCAGTTACTGAACAACTGCTCAGTATATTTCTTCTATTTTCTCCTTTTTCTTCCTGTCTTACATGTAGCTCATCATTTTACTTATTAGAAACTATGAAACTAGTTCTGAATACAAAACAAAATAGGAAAAAAAAAAGCATATTATAAACATAAATTCCTAATTGTAGTATTTCTATGAAGTTCAAATTTTACAGCAAAAACTGAGATATAGAGATTGGTATAACTTTTGTATTCATTTTGAGTGCCCAGTGTAAGACATGTCAGACATTCTTTTTCAGGACTGTTCAGCATCTCTTATCAGTAAATAGTGGTAGAATTTAATTGATATGATTTGTAAAAGGGAGTTTACATCTGCTCAGAAAATCTGATCTTTATATCTCAAATCTGGCACCCAGAAAACGATGAACAGACATTTAAAAAGTCATATGTAATGATGTTGATGTCTCAGCATCAAACAAAAAATCTGTAGAAGAAGAAAGAACGGAATTGACTAACTAGAAAAATAAATAAATTGGTTAGTAAGAGATCTTTCTTTGTCTTTTTACTTCCTGCCTGGTTTTCTATGCTTATATCTATTATATGAAAGTTCTGAAGAAACAAAGTAGGTGCTATATAAATAAAATGACCTTAAATATTTAACCTTGATTCACATCAGAATGTATCCTAATCTAAATAAGGCAAAGATCATGTGAAAAAGTAGAAAATTATCTTAGATAAAAGCTTAAGCACAATGTCAATATTGCTGTGTTAGTATTTCTCTCTCTTCTTAATTTTTTAAATATACAAAATAAAAAAAAAAATAAATCTGAACCTCATGGAGTCAGACAGAAACTCAAATTCTTTTTAAGTAAGATTTGAGTTTGTAGCAATGTATTCCACAATTCTTACAATGCATGAAGAACAACCTCTCTTAGGTTGTTTTGGAACAGACTATACCTTCCCCTTCTTAATTTTACTTCATGAACAATAGTTCTCATATTTTGATAATAAATAGCTCTTTCCTACTTCACTATTTTGGTGCTATGTGTATTTTTATAAAACTTTACCATTTCCCTCCAGTATTTTGTAGATTTAAATGTCTTTATCAGTCAGTTGCACCTTATACAATATGTTGGATTTTTTTTCCATACTTCAGGGAATTTTTGTTACTTTTCTGAGAAGTTTGTGCAGTCCAACTAAATGTTCCTTGAGATGCAACGACCAGAAATGCACAATTATTTAATATATAGCATAGTAGGAATTTGTAAATGGTGTAATGACATGTTCTGCGTTGTTCAATATTATAATTCAGTATTATGTTTAACTCTTAAGTCACTTTTGTCTTTACTGCTAAGTAAAGATACTGATAAGATACTGAGTATCTTTGTAGCTTTAGAAAGTTTTGTCTTGTCTTGAGGAGAGAGCTGGGAAGGACCCATGGAACTTTAAAATATCTATTCTTGCCAGGTTACTGCCATCTCAATGTTAAAGTGCCCTCTGTCTTTGCAATGAAGTTTTCTGTTTCTTTTCATGTAATCCTCAGTATTCACAGAATGATAAAAGCACAGAGTGAGCATCAATAGCATAGAGAATGATGTTAATTTCCTGAAACATCTGTGCCTGTGCTTGTCTTTAATACCATGAGTTTTTTCCACTAATTCCAATGGATATGTGCAAATGCTTGTAAGGATTGGTCTCATGGGGATCTCTGTGTATTCTGAAATAACAGCCGTAAAGTACAATTTCTAATCCCATACCTTGTTTGTTTTTCTGTAAAATCTATCAAATACTATTACATGCAGTTTACGAATATCTTCAGTAGGTACTGGAGAATGTGAAGAATAAGTCAGGGGCTCCTCATAGGCTTTCTTTACTGAAAGACTTTGTTCCCTTCTGTATCCCACAGCCAAGGGCCAAGTTCTTCAAGTCTTATTGTATTGAAGTTCTCTGAAGTATACTTACTTATGTTACATATAAACTTTGCAACTTAAAACAAAATATATTTAGGTATTCTGTATGCTTTTCTGGTTATAAGATTTTTAAGCTAAACCACCATAAGACTACTAAATCTTTTATATAAAGCAGAATTTCCCCTACCTGCCAGTAAAAGTGTGAGACCACTATATGATTTTATGAGAGAAGACAGACATATTTATATAGTTTGGAAGAATAAAACTATTCAGGGGAGCAATATTGGAAAGAAAACATTTCTAGAGCAGACAGTCTGTATGGTTAAAGCAGTTAAACCTAATGGAAACGCAGAAACATTTAACAGTATGTTAGGGGGATACGATCTGTTTCTAGTGTAGTTTAATTTGAATCTGTAATAATTACACAACTGCTGTTTAACATGCAGAATTCCAGTAGAACAGAAATGTTGAAATTAAAACCTGTGACGAACATCGTAAAAAATCTGACAAGAAAAAAAAAAAAAATAATACACCCCCTTCCCAAAACAGTGGAAGGCTTTTCAACAGAGGATAATTCTTTGGCCTCAGTTTTGCTCTTAATTTAAAAGTTTTATTCCTTGTATTTTTCATAGTTCACAATTTTCTTGTTGAACTGAAGACTTTTTTTTTTCTTTTCTGTTCTTTTTTTTTTTTTTTTTTTTAATAAATACAGTTAAAGATTTTGAAGTACTTTGAAATGCACAAACTAAAAATTCTCTTTAAACCTCAAGAACAGTTTGAAGAGCCTGTAGAATTTTTAGCACAATTCCCAATGCTGCACTGTTGAAGGTGATACATTTCTAAGTTGTAATAAACCAACTTAAAGAAAACTTCCAAGACATTTTAGTTACCAGGGCCCTGGTCCTTGTAAGGTCAATGAGGAATTAATATAGACACTTCTACTGTATTCAAATCTGGAAGTTCTAGAGAAAAATCCTCCAACATTTTTTAATTTCTTGAGGGATGGGAGATGAGTAAAATCAGCCATATGTGGACTACCCCTGACCAAATCAGGGGAAGGATTTCCATGAAAGCCCCAACTAGTCAAGGAGAAATGCTATTTCCAGTGCTTCTGTTGGACAAGCACGGAAGTCTCTGACTCCCCTTGCACATGACTCAGTGTGGGCTACACTCCATATTTCTGTTCTGATCTGCTCCTGCTGGCTACAAAGGCAACCTGCTAGGTCACATTCTTCTTTGCAGGGAGAAAGTAGAGAGTGATGATAGTGACAAAGTACTGTAAATGGCCTGCAGTGAGAAAAGTAGTTTATTTTAAACTTGTAAATGACAGAAAGATAACTGAAAGAACAGTGGAAAGATGACCACTACACAGAGACTAAATAAAGCTTATATGACCATCATTATGACAGCTGAGTCTCTGGACTGGGCAGGACTTCCCCAAGGACTGTCAATAGGTATGTATGAGCTCTGCTCAAGCTTTGAAATATATGCTACTTGACATCAACCTGCAAGAACAGTTTAGTATCTCAGGGAGGTGTAAGTCCTGAGATAGAAATGAATTTTCCTTTTGGAAATGGAGATGAAGATACATCAGCAATGGTGATAAAGGTCTACTGCTAAAATATTGTGGAAATAACTTTTTTTTATATCTATTTACAGAGATTATTTGTATGTTTAGTTCCCAAGCTGGTGGTATATCTACTTTAGAACACCTTCTATATCCTTTTTTATTAGTAGTCTTCATTACTGCATACATTTAATTAGATAAGATTCACTGATTTGATAACATATTTTTAAGAATCTAAGAAAAATATTTAAGGTAGGTCTGAACTGCAGAGATTCAGATAGCTAAATTTATATATCTGCTAGACAAGTACATATAGACCTATAAGTGTCTAAAGTCACCCTACTCAAAAAAAAAAAAAAAAAAAAAAAAAAAAAAAAAAAAAAAACCTTCAATAACATTAAAAAATTTTAAACCCACCAAAAAAAAAAAAAAAAAAAAAAAAAAAAAGTCCATTCAGTACAGTTAATGAATTCTAGATATATTAATCACATCCTAGAGCAGACATCTATATTTGGTGAGCTGAACTGCTCTGTAGAGTGAGTGTATCAACTAGGAGGGGGTTTCAGTTGCCTAAACGTTAGACATTTACTTTCTTTTTAGGTGTCCTGGAATATCTTCTCTGACTAGAAGGTGATGATGCATACAAGGGTCCAAATGATGTTCTGTACTGTTGTGTCAAACCTTGCCAGACATTTGTAATGTTTCAGGTGTCAAGAAGAGTCTAAAATGACAATACATCTTTAGAATGAGGATTTAGGTGTTTGGATCCCAGGCTGAATCCTACTTTTAGGTCTTAATTAAGCAGTACATGTGTAAGAGTCTAGTATCCTTTGAGTTGTCCTGTGATGTCCTGGTTGATCTTCAGGTGCTGTTACAGAAAGGACTGAGTCTCTTGTAGGTCTAGGCTAGGGGAGTAAAGCCTATTCAAAAGCACAAAGAAATGTGTCCTTGCCTACTTCTATAACTAGCTAGATTTCTGTAGCAGAAGTTCAAAAAAGCAGAGAAGCAATAAAGTAATTTTGGTTTGTTTTGTTATGTAGCTGTTGCTATCATTATACTTCTGTAAGACATTTGAATCAATAGCCCTTGGACACTGAGGAGGGACCCACATACAGGGATGTGTAGAAAGGTGATCTCTAGGTGGAGATGCTACACACCCAAGCAAGGCTGACAGCCTTGACCTGACACCTTGCACAGTCAGAGTAAATGTCCTGTTCCCTGAGGTCAGTGGTGCTGGTCTAAACTGGAGTGGAGGGGCTGAGGCCTTGATTGCTGTTAGTGTATTTTCTGTGTGTTGTAGAATAGAAATCTGACAACAGAAACTGCTAACCAACTGCTGTCTATATCTGCTTGGTAAATAAGTTCTAAAATAATACGTCATTAAGTGGCATGATTGAGTTCTCTTGACAACCCCACCTAAATTTCCCACAACACACCTGTATAATATGTTTTAGCTGCATAAAGCTGAACATCCTAAACATCCTTGAATATCCTGGAGCATTTAAAATGTTGCTTAAACATTTATCATAGAATCATAGAATCATAGAATGTTTTGGGTTGGAAGGGACCTCTAGCGGTCATCTAGTCCAACCCCCCTGCAGTGAGCAGGGACACCACTACCTAGACCAGGTTGCTCAGAGCCCCGTCCAACCTGGTCTTGAATGTTTCCAGGGATGGGGAATTTATATGTGGATGGGGATTTATATGTGCGCAACTAAACTGAGTCCCTATATACCCTCAATACTGTCTACAGGAAATACATCTCATAGTGTATGTTAACTTTTAGTGAAACTTACCTCAAAAGGAATGGGACACTTTTGCTTGTCAATAATAGCCCTTTGCAAATATAAAAAAGAACTGTATACCTACATTCTCAAATATATTCACAATGGTAAGGAACACACACTACATTTGGGAGGCTTCCTGATTTATTACGAAGTACTTAAAGTAAGATGTAAGTCAAAATGTAAACAAATCTGTGTAATTCCTCTGCCCATGTGAGCCAGTCAGGAAGTTAAGGCTTTTGGAGCTGAAAGGATGGGTTTCTGTCACCAAGTAACCAGTAAAAGTCATTCTTTTGTTTTGATCTTTTGATTTTCTACAGCCAGCTTTAGCAAATATGGAACTTAAACCCTTTGTTTCCTGTCTTATTATGAATGTGGCTGTTTGTTGTGACAAGCTAAAGAAAAACAAATTAGAGTACAGACCAAGGTACTTTTTAAAAATTTCAACCATAATCAGTAGATGATGTAACTCTTTGAAGCACCAGATTTCTCAGATATTCGTGATACTATTAAGCCTTTCACAATGTATCTAAGTTAAGGTATTTTTCTTAAATTATCTCTCTTCCTTCTTGCAAGGAAGCAATCCAAACACTCGCCTACAAATCTAAAGCAAATATTAAACCATGACCTTTTTTTTTTTGTTTTTAATGACTCTCTTCAGCTAGAAGTTTTCCTTTTCTCACCTTTCCATAATGTTGCAAATTTGCTTGCAGAAGTTAAATGAGTACATCCTGAATTCAAACCCCGTGTACCTTACATTTTAACAAAATTTGTAAATTAGTTCAGAGAAACAGAAGGGGAATTCTTTTTACATTTCTATACTTCTGTCCAAGTCAAGCCCTTACTCTAAAGTAGTTTTAACATTTGTGAACACCATAATAAAAGCTGTCTTGAATATATAATTTTATTATGGATAAAATAATTCTTGTTTGACAGAGTGTTATTTTGTAGAGATGTGGCATTTTGCATGAAGCTGAAGTGAAGAAACACTTATGTCTAATAGGAACTGCTATGCCGATCAGAAAAGTGTTTCAGGAAATGATGATGAAAATAAATTTGTTGTTAAAAAAAATATAAGAAAATGGATTGCTTACCTCACAGAGAGAAGAATAAGGGCAGATGTCACTTCTAGTTAATGCAGAGTTTGATGTTTGGACAGGATATAAAATCTCATGTGTTCCAGTGAAAAACAATTTCTAGTGGGTAGAGAGTAGGTGTTTGTGGTTTTTGGTTTTTGTGGTTGTTTTTTTTTTGTTTTTTTTTTTTTAAGAGAAGGTCCATTAGTGAAATGAAAATCAACAAGTTAAATACAGATAAAAAAAGATTTTTTTTTTCCCCCCTTTTTCTTCACATTACATGTCACGGAATTTCCACTGAATGACCTTGAAGTAAAAATATTGTTTAGGCTAAGACAAGACTTAAACACGTAGAATATCCTAAGAACATGACAGGAATATCCTAAGCACTTCTAGTTAATGCAGAGTTTGATGTTTG
>KL271247.1:6065-25269 GCA_000699545.1 Podiceps cristatus
CGTGCGGCGCCGTGCCTCCCCAGCCACTCCTCCCCCAGCCTGGGGTTATAGTGACCCAAGTGCAGGACTCCAGTGCAAGGCACTTGGCGTTGTTGAAACTTGTACAATTGGCCTCAGCCCATCAATCCAGCCTGTCCAGGTCCAACTGAAGAGCCTTCCTACCCTAAGGAAGATCAACACTCCCACCCAGCTTTGTGTCATCTGCAAACTCACTGAAGGTGCATTCAATCTCCTCATCCAGATCATCAATAAAGATATTAAACAGGAGTGGCCCCAACACTGAGCCCTGGGGAACTCCACTTGTTACCGGCTGTCAACCAGATTTGACTCCGTTTGCCACCACTACTGAAGAGCCTTCCTACCCTAAGGAAGATCAACACTCCCACCCAGCTTTGTGTCATCTGCAAACTCACTGAAGGTGCATTCAATCTCCTCATCCAGATCATCAATAAAGATATTAAACAGGAGTGGCCCCAACACTGAGCCCTGGGGAACTCCACTTGTTACCGGCTGTCAACCAGATTTGACTCCGTTTGCCACCACTCTCTGCCATCCAGCCAGTGTTTGATCCAGAAGCGTCTACACCTGTCCAAGCCATGGGCAACCAGTTTTTTTCACAAGAATGCTGTGGGGAACAGAATTGAAGGCTTTACTGAGGTTCAGGTAAATAACATCCACAGCCTTTCCCCCATCCACCAAGCGGGTCACCTGTGATAGAAGAATATCAGGTTCGTTAAGCAGGACCTGCCCTTCAGGAATCCATGTTGACTGGGCCCGATCATCTGGTTGTCCTGTAAATTGTGTGTAATGGCACCCAAGGTGATTTGTTCCATGATCTTCTCCGGCACTGAGGTCAGACTGACAGGTCTGTAGTTCCCTAGATCCTCCTTCCGTCCCTTCTTGTAGATGGGTGTCACATTTGCCAGCCTCCAGTCCATTGGGACCTCCCTGGTTAGCCAGAAAATTTATGAAAAGTGCCTTGGTGATCACATCTGCCAGTTCTTTCAGCACTCTGGGGTGTAACCCATCTGGCCCCATAGACTTGTGTATGTCTAGGTGGTGCAGCAGGTCACTAACCATTTCCTTCTGGATTATGGCAGTCTCGTTCTGTTCCCCATCCCTGGCTTCCAGCTCAAGGGGCTGGGTACCCAGCAAACAACTAGTCCTGCAATGAAAGACTGAGGCAGAGAAGGCATTAAGTACCTCAGCCTTTTCCTCATCCTTAGTCACTGTGTTTCCCCTGCATCCAATAAAGGAGGGAGGTTCTCCCTAGTCCTCCTTTTGTTGTTAATATAGCATTTTTTATCGTCTTTTAGAGCAAGAGCCAGACTGAGTTCTAGGGAACTTCACCCTAGAAATGCAACAGCCCAATAGGTGAAGGGAAGAATGGAGCAACCTATATTGCCTGTGTCCGCTAGCCTATAATCATAGGTTAGTTAAGGTTACAAGCAGCATGGGGAGGTTATCTGGTCCAATTCCTCATTCAAAGCAGGGACAAATTTGAAATGAGATACCAATTTTTAAAGTTTGAAAGAAGTTATAAAGCTATAAACATGCACCATTTTTAAGACAAAATAGGATGCGTTCCACAGTTTTCTCCAGAACTAATACAGCCTTGCTCTGATACCTTTCACATATTTCACTGATCTCTCCTAGAAGCTTTCCTTAGTATTGGCTGGTGAAAACATGCATTTACCAATGTTAATATGATGAATGTAAAAAGATGGTTTCTTGTGTATTTTTGCTCTATGTTTTGTATTATTTCCCTCAAAAATGAAACCTCCGTTGATCTCAACTTCAGAATTTCCTTGGTTTTCCACTTCAGTACAGTCTCGATACGAGTCTTAAGAACGATTCAACACTTGTTGCCCATAAACCACCCTCCATTAAACAACTTATATCAAAATTTAATTAAAATTAAGACAATACTGAAACTGTTTCACTGGAGACTTAATCAGTTTTGTGTGTACAAGTGGGATCACACAGAATAGCTAATAACATTTATGACACTTGTACAAGATGTGGATCATGTTTCTTGTGTCAAGTTGAATAAAAAATTACTTAGGATGCTTTGGATTTCAGATACAAATACTTTCTGTAAATGACTAGCAATGTACTGTTGAAGACCTATTACCAGGCTACCATTTCAAAAACTAATTAAAATCTATTCATGAATAATAATAATATATGAGGAAAAATTAAAATAATATGATAATCATATATAACATGTTTCTTTTTTACTCAGAGCAGGTCAAGAAAAAGTTCCCATAAATTCAAGTAAATGGTACTCTTGGACTGAATGGATATTAGAAAACATATTAATCTTAATACCCATAAAATTCTTTAAAAAATTTCTAACTTTCTTTCATCCCAGGTTGTAACTGTATGAAAAATTCATCTACTCCAATGTGATTAATTTAATTATTTCTGAATGGCATAATCAATTTAAATTACTCAAAGTGTGCGTATAAAACTTGTGAAAGATGTCAAGCCTGAAGTAGCTATATTTTGGATGACAGAGACAGAATTTGAAATGAGGCTTCATGAACAAAGGAATGGTCTGGTGTCTGGTAGAATTTGATTAAATTGGTAACATGCAAACGTGATCGATAGAGGGGCAGTCAAATCAATGTGAAAATACTGCAATTCTACAAAAAAGTAGATCCTAGAATGAATAAGGATCAGCCATGTAACTGTCACAAGCCAAGAAAAGGCAAACATCATTCTCAGATGTATCGCATCAGCCAGACAGCCCAGAGAAAGAAATGAGACATAACTTTTTATGTACATGTAATTATGTATGGTTTTAGTTAATTTATATCAATATCAATATATGGGCCTCAGCTTCAGAAGCCTACCCAATGTTAGATCTTTATGAAAACTGTAGATAAATTGAAGAAATCTGGTAGAGGAGAAGACATGGAGTTTGGAAAAGCAAGGAAAGATTGACATTATTGCCATTGTTCAAAGGAAAAAGAGAGACCTAGCATAGCTCTTTAGATGTTTGGAAGTTTGTGTAAAAAAAAAAAATGCATCAATCATTTTTCTTCACCATGTTCATTAAGAGTAAGGTAAAGTGTTAATTTCCATGACTGAAAAAAATTCCAGCCTTCAGGATAGCTAAGCATTGTGATAGCTTTCCTAAGGAGGCAACAGAGTCTTCCCACTCAAGATTTAAGAACAAATTAGTTAAATTGTTAGTCAAGTACAATTGCTCCTATATATGAGCAGAGATGAACTAAATGCCCTCTTTTAATCTTTAAAAAAAATCGTTGCAGACACCTTGTCTCATATCAGCCTACTGTACTCCTGCAACTCTTCTAAGGCAGAATCCTGTGATACTTACAATTGGAGAGCAGAGGTCATCTCATAGACAGCAGTCTTCCTGTGTCTGTTCAGTTTTCTTGCTGTTCAATAAACATAGGGTTTTACAACATGTGAAATCTTCCAAGGGTCTCTCCAGTCTGTCAAGATTTACATCCCCTTTCATGTGTGATGCTGGATGACTGAATTTGGCTTTAGCAATATTCTAAGTAATTTACCATGGCTGTCTTAATTTATCACAGTTGATCTTCAGTATATAATTTTGCAAATTCTCATTAAAATGATTTGTCGTCCTCCTAACCACTTCTTTAAAAGCTATTTTGTTTAAGGTTGCATTAGGGGCTACTAATGAAAGGCACTGGGATCGTTTTAAGTTCACAGTCTTCCTATGAAAGGGAGACTCAATTAAACCCGGTTCTCTATATGTTAAATTGGAACATCTTGAATCCCCTAATCAATTATTTAAATTATAACCTCATGCCATCTATTGCTTCTATTTACTTCTATTTGGTTGTTTTTCTTACCCTATTGTTTCATTCTGTTACTAAGTGCTGTGTGACATTTACCTTGCATTGGATCACAAAGTGCTTAAAGTTCATTATTGACTATGCATAATCAGTGTATGCTAATTCTCTTTGCCTCTGTTTCTGTCGTTATTGCATTTTCAATTACATAAACAAGAACTCAACATATACAAGCTAAGGCTTTAGGAAAATACATCATGTTGGAAAAAAAAAAAAAAAAAATCAGGCCTTCTAAATGTATGCTGTTTCCTCTCAGAAAAGGATACAGGCTGGAGCATTTGTTAAAGACAACATTTTTCTTTCAGATCTACATGGCTGATCTTGACTCCATTACCCTGCTCACCTTATGTGCACAGATCTCTGAGCATGAAAGATATACAGAACAGACTATCAAAGGTGAGATCTACTTGGTAGGCTCTGAAAGAAGAATATTGCTTTAAACTGGCTGTCCAAAGCTTTGAGATCTGAACCTAAAATAAAGCTCCATTTTAAGTAATCTAGGAAAATATTTCCCACATATGGCTTAGCAGAATCAATCATTGACACATTCTTCAGTCTTGTGAACAAGCAGCAAATTCTTCAATATTCCTAAAGAGCATAAAAGTCTTTTTCTTTTCCTACGCTCAAGTTGTACCACCCAAAGCTAAATGGACCAGATGCAAAGTTTTCACTTTCTATCAGTACTAATTCTTAATTTAAGACTAAACAAATGAGACAAAGAAAGGCCAAGGATAACCAAGTGCTATTTCCAACTATTAGCTTGTCTCACCAAATACAAATAGTAGATTCATCATAGAGAATCATCTCAGCAACTTACAATCTCAAGTTGATTCAAAAGTCCTGTAGTTGCTGTAACACCACCATTCAACCTCTTCTGAAGTTTCAGCATGCCTTTATCCCTTTTTCACTCATATGCAACAGAAAAACCTAAACACATGTGATTTGCATGCATATATACTGAGGGTGAGCAGAAAAGAGTGTAGGCAGAAAAGACTGACCATTCATGACGCTGTGACATGTCTCTACAGAGCTGACTGAGGAGATGAAGGGTCAAACTGCAAAGCAAAGACTCTATCACTGTAAATTGGTGTGTTTTGACTAAAGAGATTTAAGTGCAGAAATGACCAGATGTGGTCGCACATCACACTTGTTGGTTAGGAACAGTGAAAAGCATTTGTTTGCTAAGAAATGGTTTTGGATTACTTTTACATTGGAGAAATAAAAGTGTTGTATGGCTTGCATAGAATGAATAATGTAAAGAAAGATCAGAGCAATTTTCCCTCAGAAATGCCAGTATCTGCAATTCCTGTTTTAATATCTCTTCCCCCTTTCACCAAGAAATTAAACACAAAAATTTCTGATTTGGATATACAAATAAGACACCTAAATATAAACATCCTGTTTTTCAGAAATACTGCGACCTTGGAAGTTCTCTTCATTAACTTTGATAGAACTTCTGGCTGTTTACTGTTTTAAAAATAGGCCAAACAGCAACTAGTTCCGTATTTAGATTTGTAACCTTAGGACCCATTGCTTAAGTACATGACATGAGATTTTTACTTTGGTGACGTTGAGAAATGGGAATTCATAGTACTGCCATAGTATGGTGATTTTAAGATTCTCGGGCTTTGGTCTGTAAATTAAAAAGGCTCATTTTTTGACCTCTCCTTTGCATTACCAGTAAAAAAAATTAGGAAAAGACATTTTTACAGTGTCGTCAGCCCTGAAATACATTCATTCTCTTTCCCAGTACTACTTACAGGTACCACTAAAACATATTTCCAAAGTAGAGTGTGACAGCAAATTGGGACATTGCAGAAGTAATGAGGCTGATGAACACTGACCCCAGGAGAAAGCTTAATGCTAATGAAAAGCAGTTAGGAATCTTTATTAGTTACATGAGGAAAGGGAAAGCTTTTTGAGTCTGATTTTGTTTTACAAAATATTATTGACAGAGCTAATTGTAAGGCCTGTCTTTTGGGGAGGGATTTCCACCAAAAAACGAAGATTCATTGTAGAGATATCAAGCTTGAAAAACTAACCTAATGCCTTCCAAAAAACTGGAACAAGTTAGAAAGTCTCATCAGATCAGAGGCTGTTACCTTGTGAGTATATGAAAATGGTCCTATAAATTGTAAATATAGAACTTGATGTTACTGACATACTGGCATTTGCCATCCCATCCGAGAAGAATGAATCTGGTAGCAGATAAGAAACAAGAACACATTCCACAAAATAGATGTGATGATCATATGCATGTCTCAAAATTAACTGCCTTTTCATGCCAATTTTGTCAAAATCTTCTAACAGTACATTTGAGACAATTGTTTTAAACCAACATGATAAAAGGCGCAGTTTTATGTTCTTAAAAGAATGTGTCAAAATACCTAATTCTGATATCGAAGTTAGCTTGCATAAAACATTTCCATTTATATGAAGTGTGAAGTATAAGTAAAGAGACAAAACTACCTCTCTATTACAAATTGTATTGTGTTTGTGTGTAATTCAATCTAATTTATAAAGTCCCATGTCATGGAAGAATATCAAGGCACTTTACACCCTGAAAGGAATTATACATCAGCTCAGTAAAAAGCCATCTTAAAAAGACTCTTTAATCTTACTTTAAAACATTTAGCAAGGGAATGAAATAAATGGCTTGTAGTAACAGGCAGACCCAGAAGTCTTGCATATATTTATCTTTTGAATACACAGTTCTTAATAAGGGTGAATGCAGTAGGGCAACTTCAGTATCACAGTGTTTGTTCAAGGCCTCTGCGGAATATTATGAATTAGTCCCTCTTTCCTTTCTGTTGATCTTACATTCATTTATTGCCACATAAGGTCACAAGACTGACAACCCAGAGCAGAATAAAGCCCTTTCAGTTCTTCACAGAGTAAATCCCAAGTCTGTCAGCATTATTCTCTGCATCCTCCAAGCTCCATCAACCCCGTTCAGAAGGGACGACTTAATATGCAAGATGGAGTACGGGTAACCCTGTGTTCAAGATGCATTCGGTCATTAGTCCTTGCTGGGCTACTGAACAGTATGCCAGTTGTGCCACTTGTTTTCATTGAGGCTTATTAAGTGGGAATCAAACAGACCACACAGGTAAAATCTTGGCCCAGGTGAAATCCATCTTTTTTACCTGAGTGTTCCTGCTAGCATTTCACTGAGTGAGTCTTATTACTGGTATTCTGCTTTCTATAATGTGTGTTTACTTGGCAGTGCAGCATATAATTTCCCAGATCAGTCTGGAGATGTGCACGGTCCAGCTACAATGCTCCACCCATACCAGATCAGTCAGTGATGCTCCACTGCATTTTCCTGTGAAGAAAATCAGCTGACACTCTGTCCCACACTGCCATGGCTAAAACCTGGCTATGTGAACAAGCCTGTCTAAGGTGGTCTGAAGTAGCAGTGCACCATACTGCAGTCTGCCAAGCTGATATGCCCACAGTCTTGACTGCCATCCACCCACACATCTTTGCCTTCATCCTGTTGAAAAGTAAACAGTAAAATGGGCTGTTGTGAACTGTCCATCAAAATCACTAAAAAAAAACTTGATTCCATATGTTCCATTCTCTTTTTATGGCTAAGACATTCTTGCAAGGACCTAAAAGCACAAACAGTGAAAGAAATTCTATATTACGACAAAAAGCTAAGTTATGCTGAAAAGACCTGAACTCGTACTTCCAAGATCCTGAAGCAACTGGGCACTGAACCAGTGTCCAGGTACTTGTGCAATCTCCTAATGCCCTTGGAGGAGATGTATAGCCACTGAGAAGTGCCAGGTCACAAGAGTAACTCTATCCATGAGAGTAACCCTGGCCATACACCACAATGCAGCACCAGTTTCTTCCCGCTGGCTAGAAGAGCGGGGACATTACTCAGCACGGAGCACTGATATGGAGATGCGAGGCTGGCCCCAGACATCATCTGTAGTGTCACTGCCTCACCATGCTGCAATGGTGCAGTGCTGTGTGCAGTCTGTGTCCCACCGCTGAAACACCTGCACCCTTTCTAGCTTTATAGCCAGATCTTTAACACCAGCTCTTATACCTCTGCATGGCACTGACCCATGTGGCTTAGACAAGGTAAAAAACTGATGTAAGGCCTGTTTCTGTGGCTCTGCGCCACTCTTACATGTCATCTTTTGGTGGTAAATGTCAGGGACGCAGCAACGCTTGCAGGGTCACTTTTACAGGAGGGGAAGGAGCCTCCTGAATCCAGAGGTGATGGAGGTTTTAAATTGTGTAGCAGTGCTGAAACGTTTTTCTCCTTTGCCCACACAGCCAAAACTTTATCAGACTGTTTTTCCTCTCTTATGCAAATCCCATCATTTCAGGATCAAACTGTTCTAATAACATGTGAAAACAAGATATGAACAACTCCTTCCTGACAGCACAGGGAGAAAGAAAAGTAAATACCAGTTACCTGTCTTAGGCACTGTCACCCTTTAGCAGCTCTGTTCCCATCACAACAGAGCTGAGTGAACCACATTTAAGAATTTCTTTTATTTTAAAATTTATTTCCTGAGTCAATGTCTTACATTTTCCTCCACTTATTTCGCATGGCTTTTTATTCTTATCTCTATTTTTTTCAACCTGCCACATCTCTTTTGTACGTACCACTTTTGTTTTTCTTGTTTCATCTCGTTCCGCATTTCCTCGCATTTTGTAATCTTGTTGTTGTTGTCATTGTCTGTAGAGTTGCTGATGCTTGACTTTTCCCTTAATTTGAGATGAACAGAGGAAAATGAATTATGTTCGATGTTGAACATATGCACACAATAAACACCCAACTTTTAAAAGATGTCATGGAAGCATCTGCTATGCTATATTTTCATGACTGGTATAAAACTGAAATAATTGGTATTTACTTTTTATTTTCATCTTCAGATGTCATTTCTGCCCACCCTCTCTATACCCACTCAAAAAAGTAGCATTACATTAAAGTTAAATCCACACAGAAAAAGTCAATTTAAAAGCATTTTTGAACTTCTGAAATTAAAACATTCTCAGAGTAAAAATAATCTTAACTACTGCAAAGTTTTATGCCCTCTCTTGCACTCTACACTCGTTACTGACTACAGCTTAAAATCTATGCTCATTAAGGCTTTTACTACCTGTTGGTGTGCATGTAAGTGAAAGCCGTTTGTGCCTGACTACTTAAACTGAACTGACATACCTAATAAAACAGGCATTGAAAACTCAGTAAAAGGTTTTTTGGCACCCCAGGAAGCGAGTGGGATCATAACATAATTAAAATACATAGAAGGCAACTCTGAGTCAGCAAGGCAGCTACAGTACTTGGTAACTGTCACTTGATTATTCTTGAAAGCTGATAAAAATCAGAAATAGTGATTGCCCACCACAGGCATAAGATATCCTTGCTGCTTTGAAACATAATCACTGTGTTGCAGGAGGTCTAATCAACAGCTACCTATAATCTCTATGATAGCTTTAAAAACATGTTAATGAAATATTCATGCAGGTAACTGTCATAGGCATAAAACATCATAACCTACTCCTTTTTACTAATGAATACTTTATTGGGCCATCCTGTTCCAACTTATTTTCCTACAAAAGCAATGTAGGTTCAGCTGCTGATTCTTCCTAGATACTGTGAACAGCATCTCACTAAAAATGTTGGTCATGAATGGAACTCCTAAAGAAGCAAGGATCAGATGTTGGAGCCTATTTCTGGAGAAAATGTCATGATTTAGTGCCCTGAATGCAATTCTGCATTTTAGAGATAGTTCTTCTTGTTTAAAATGTGTTGGCAAAGTTTTCTTTTGGGAAAGGCAAGAGATTGGATATACGTGGGTTGCTTTTGCTCCTACTTTCATGGCTCAGAAAAACATCAAAGAGGGAGGATTATGTTTAGCAAAGGCATTAGGCTGACATGACAACTACCTCTCAGTCTTGGAAGGTCGATTCGTCTCTTTGCATCTCACTTCAGTATAATCAAGGAGACAATACCTGCTTTCTGCTTTGCTTACAGACAGAATAAACATTAAAAGAGACCCATCAGTAGCACATGGCTGTGAAGTAAGCAGACAATGTCACACAAATAATAAATTGTGTAAAAGAATTTGTGCAAAACTATACAGTTTGCAATGTACATTACAATATCTATGGAACATATATATATAATTAACCAACCACATTTTCCTGTGATTAGAACATTAAACCTTTTATCTTTAAAGCCAGAAGTGATCACTTCCTTGAAAGAAAGGATTTAATTTTCAATTCCTTTTTGAATTTCATTTGCCCATTCAGTACTATTAAAACTTTCAGTGTATTAAATGTGGCAATGTGGAAACTATTTTTTAAAGACAAGGACTCTTCTGGATAAAATGTCCAATGATGATATCAAATATCATTTAAAATATACCTCTTGACTTTCAATTTAGCCACCCACAGTTCTACTGTCATTTCAATAGCTTTGCCAGAATAATAGCAAGAGATTCATCTTTTACCTGAAAGAAAATCTAAGCTCCCCTTAGAGCATCTTAAAATATAAAATACCAAACTTAGCTGAGAACTAAAAGACAGATCCAAGAAGTAAATCCAGTTGCTCCAAGCAAATTTGCAACCTTGCTCAAAAAACCCTGCTCAACTACTGCATGCTCTAGAGACACCTCCGTGTGATAGATACTTACCATTAACAGTTACCAGGCTACCTAGAGCTACCTAGAGTTGTGCCCAGGAGTGTTTCAAATCACTGCGACCATAAATCACGAGCTCCAGGTCCAAGAGGGGTCCCGCCACATCAGAGCTACTACAAATGCACCACACAGGAGCTCCAAAGAGCCAGACTTGTTAAACATGTGCAGAGCAGCTTAAGCTGAACCTAAGATCACGATCAAGACCTAACTCTACATCACGGTCACAGTCGGAGCAGACTCATGGCAGCAAGCTGCTCCAGATATGCATGCAGGGTGCCCAGGCACCTCCGACACCCCTTTGACTCTGCCACACTTCAGCTGTAGCTGTGCTGGATAACTCGGAACAAGTCTCACACTCCATATTTCAGGATTCACAGATGAAGTGGCAAAGTACTCGTCTTCTGCTTGGGGATCTGCTTGATGTGACAAGCCTCCTCTGAAAATGTTTACCACAGTTTATCAGAGTGAGCATCACATAGAACACAGAAAACAGGCACAGGTGGCACTTCAGCTCTTCCCCATAAGCTGGAGTTCAGTGCTGTAGTGCAGGATATGTAAAATTTTCCTTTTTTTTTTTTTTTTCTTTCAAAACCAGCTGTCTTCCCTCCCTGCTGTATTTCTAAAAACTATTTATACAGGTTTAGGTTTGTTGATGTTGTTCACTCAATTGCTCACCTTCCTCTTCCAGAGGTCCCTGAATTATTAGTGTGCCAAAGCATAACTCCAGCAGGAGAAGCTTATCTTATCCACATGCAAAATAGCTGCCAGAATGGAATCTGTACACTTCCCAAGGATTTGTGGGTTTGACTCTCCTCAAGCAGAGAGGATAATGAGTGTCAATTTTCTACATCCTATTTCAGTAATGTAAATAATTGGTACATCAGCTAATAAAAGGACCTTCACTGTACTAATTACCTCCTAAAAGAAAACATCTATGCCATCCAATGAAAAAACATTTACAAAGATGTAAAGCGAGTTCCAGGCTGTGAATCCCAAGAGGTGTAACTCAGAAGATCCCTGCTGGCCTGCCAATAGTTTAGTTTATATTCTGAAAGCCCCTGTTTCTCATGAGACATGGATTAACAAGCAAAGCTGAGGCATCCAAGGATACTGAAAACACCAGGTTTCTCTGTTGGTGTCCTGCAACAAACACAGATAAATTCAGATGCTCATGCACTTATCTCTGTTCAAAAGCAGCCATATGTCCTGTCGCTAGTCTTCAATCCTGATATGTATGTATGTCGGGAGTTAGTTTGTGAAAGTAAAAAAAAAATCTCTTTGAACAATTAGCTTTTGGTTTATACCCCGAATCTTTGAAAAAAATGAATCTGGAGTCAGATTTCTCAATGCTCTCCAGAAAGAATCTCAGTATTAGTCCACTGGTAATATAACAATATAAGCAAAATAATCACCTCATTTATGCTTTCAGCAGAGGACCATGCAAATGTCAACTAATTATTATTAATTTAAAAATTGTCTTCAAGCCCCTTTTCTAGATGTGTGAGAATCAGTCATTTGCTTTTAGAATGATGAAATTATAAAAATGTTTTCAAAGAATAAATGAAGTAACAGGGCATAAAATACTGAAAGAGGTGTAAAAGTGGTTAATTATGCTGTACAATATATTGTATGATCATAAAGCAGTCAGGAACAAGGGATAACATGAATGGAGATTCAGTATTTTATTACCTTCAAAACCTTTCTGCTTACACTGTCAGTACAGTAGCCTGAAAACATTCAGTTTGTAGAGAGCCAAATTTATGTCATGATAACCACAGATAGTGGAAGCAATCTCTGTTGAGAGTACATGAGATGAGGATGCAGAGCAATGCTGTTTAGGCAGCATGGACTTCAGTGCAAGTTCTAAAAAACTATGCTGTTAGTTCTGAAGAAATACATGAGTCATCATCACAATTTTCTGGGCAGTCTAGGAACTTAAGACATCTGACACATGGCTTATATGTGACATGTACAGTCACAAGTCATTATGAGAGGAATAATACATTTTAGGTATATGGAAAGTGTGTGAATGTTATTTTTCTGATATTTCTTCTGTAGAATTAAACTTACTGCCAGTCATTTTAAACATCTTTTTTTCCTTGAACCAAAATAAAATATTTTAGATAAATGTAAATATAAATATTGAAGCAGACAACAACAACAACAAAAAAAGGTGGTTTATGTTTGCTTCATCTGTTCTAAAATGCATTCTGGATGTTTTCATTAATTACTCTTAGCAAAAATTAATAGGCATGCAAGATACATAAATGAATATGGAATTATATTTGAGCAGTCTGTCCATGAGCTGTAGGTACTTTGGAGGTGTTAAATAGTTTGGAGGGGAAGCTCTTATATCCTCTGAGAAATTCAAACACCTGGAAAGTCTTTTCATTCAAACTGAAAGGACCCCATGAGCATCTATTTGCCCTCTAAGAGTCATTCAGTGGAAGGGGTTAAAGGAAGGGAAAGATCTAGATATATCTAAAGGGTCTCAGACTTCTGTCTGATTGACTGCTCAGGAACAAAGCTTATAGCAAGAGGAGAATGAGGAGCACCAAAGGAAACACCAGTACATGTTTGTTTACTACCAACATGGCACTTACTCTTTGTGATTTGTACTTATTTCTTCCTATTTATTTCTTCCTTACAAGTGAAAGCAGCCACTCCCAATCCAGAATTACCAGGTTTTGCAGAAAATTATTGTTGCAATCTCCTTTTCTACTGTGTCCCTGGTCAATATCAAATAATGTTTTACTTCATGTAAAAATAATAGTGAAATATATTTATAATGTCTTGATCCTAGAATAGTGTAACAACACAACCTTATTGCTGTAAACCTCATCCTTCCCTTCCAAGCTGGTTGTAAAATTAGTTTATGCAGTCTTCAAACCAGTACAATTTTTCTAGTTGCTCAACCACAGTTTACAGTGTAGCTAAAAACAACACAGCAGGGTGCTGCAGCCTCTGTGGAGTCATCACGCCAGCTCTTCCGGTGCCAAGAGAAAGACGAGACGGCACCAGAGATTTAGGCTACATGAATAAATGCATAGTCCTGTGTGTTTGTCTCCCCACTTTTTTGGACATTCATTTCTCAAAGGGGAGACATTTTCCACCCTCAGCCTGCTGGGCTGGGCTGGGTTTTATTCAGGAAGTCTAGCTGGCTTGCGGTTACATTTGCGTCTTGTTTTTGAAATAGAGATGCTGAAAAATACATACATGGGGAATATACATGGGAAGATAAGCTCTTCTGCTCTTTCTCTCTTTGGGTCTTACATACACATCATCTGCCACTTGGCTAATGTAGATAGATGTGCCTGTGAATAGGAAAGGAAAAAGTTCTGATTTCATGGGTCTTAATTCACCTGTTTCTCTCTGATTTAGTGGAACAGCTTTAGCCTTTTCATGCACTCAGTCAAAGGGTAAGCACAATAATTATGACCAATCTAACAAGGAAACTGGCTGAAAAACATTGATCATTTTAGCCTTTGGTTGAGCAAGGGAGCGGTAATCACACTGGAATTCCCTCCCCCAAAATGGTACCTAAGGCACAGTAAATTGTTCGCTAATATGTGCTTCCTCAGAGGAGGCCAGTTTAATGAAAACTCTGGGAGTCATTACCATATACTCTCTGGTTGCTGAAAGAGCTTCCACAGCACTACTTCCTTCCCTTTTTCTCCTCATCAGTCGTTACTTTTGTATTTTCTGTGCTAATATCCTTGGCAAGTTAGGTGAAACTAAACCAGAGTGACATCATGAAAGTGGCAGAAAATTAATTGGTGCATTCACCTAAGAACAATATCAGGTTTTAACTTACCCTGGGACAGTCTTTTGTCAAAAAAAAAAAAAAAAAAAAAAAAAAAAAAGAAAGAAAGTCTCCATCATTTCTGCTCGAATGTCTTTGTTGTGCCGTTGATGGACACTTTGTTAATGTACATTCCCTCAGCTGAGACAAAAGAATGCCACGTGCTAAAACAGCAATTTTCCACGCAAGGATATTTGCCAGAATGTCTGATATCACTTCAGCTGGAGAGGGCTGCTGCCAAATAACATTTATGTGACCCACATGTCAGATACAGTAAATCTTCTTTCCCTGGTTTGTGTCCTCAATCATTTTGATCATCTACTGGATGTTAACATCCATTGAAATCAGTCGTTACCTTTTTCTCTATACAAGTTAATGAACTTTGTCTCTCTTTGTTTCTTAAGTTGTACTTCAATTGTCTGTGTGCGACACAGCAGTCTGACATTGAAGAAAGTACCTGTCTCCTGGAACCCAATGGCAGAGTTGGCTTTTAATGCTCTGCAACCATGGTTACATCCACTGCACTTTCCTGAATTTCATATAATTGAGTAACGAGCTTAGCGCTGTTGCAGCAAGAAGGGCTATTCATTCACTTGATCCTTCCACATGGTGGGCTTTTCTGTTAGCTGTTTGTTCAAAACAGCTCAAACAGTGAAACAGATCGTGAATGTTTCTGTGGTTAAGTGAGCTATATTTTCTTTAATTAATATTAGAGGGGAAAAAAGTTCATTGCTAAGTGTGCATCTGTGTTTGGGGCTAATTTAAATTTAATTTCTGAGATCTTTTTTTATAATATTTGCAACATAAACGTGATTTCTTTTTTGTTCTGTATTTACTGGTTCATATAACCTAAGAATTTACATTTTGAACAGGAAATGTCATAATAATTCAGCAAGGAAAGCAGAAAGAGAAACCAGGGGAACCACTTAACCCCCAGACAGAAATAGTGGTTGCAAACCTTCCATTTGCTTTTAAGGCTCGTAAAGCTGCCATAGGCCAGAGGGAGAAATGGAAGATTATAGGCACAGATGGTCTGAGGCTGAAAGAGGTAAAGGTAACTGACGAAACTCTCTTAAGAAACTGAAACAATATCATTTATGTTCTGGCTTTGTTTGGCTCTGGGCAGTTAAAAGCAACTGATGTTGAAAACTACGGCTTGTTTTGGAATTGTGTGTGTTGAGAGGAGAATTACCTTTACAATATTTTATCTTTGGTAATGTTTAGAGCTGAACAAGGTCTGGGACAGTCCCGGATTAAAAGAATTGCAGATTCAACCTACCATTTTGTAATTGCAACTCATTGTTTTCAACTGTATTGCCATAATTAAAGTTCGAACACATGAGGTGCTAGATTTCTTTTTCAGGCATTTATAATTTTTATCAACAAAGTATAATTGTGCATTGTCATATTAATTCATGAACAATGTACAGAGAGGGTTCAGACATAGTGATATTTGGACAGGAAGTAGAATAGAGAATACTAAATACATACCCCCAAATCAGGGGGTCCCCAAGATGGGGACTGGAAGAACGAAGAACCGCCCACTGTAGGAGAAGACCATGTTCGAGAGTACCTAAGGAGCCTGAAGGTGCACAAGTCCATGGGTCCTGATGAGGTGCATCCGCAGGTCCTGAGGGAACTGGTGGACAAAGTTGCCAAAACACTCTCCATCATATTTGAGAGGTCATGGCAGTCCGGTGAGGTTCCCACTGACTGGAGAAGGTGCAACATCACCTCCATTTTTAAAAAGGGGGCTGTTCAGCCTGGAGAAGAAAAAGCTCCATGGTGACCTTCTAGTAGCCTTCCAGTACCTGAAGGGGCCTGCAGGAAGGATGGGAAGGGACTTTTTACAAGGGTGTGTAGTGAAAGGACAAGGGGGAATGGTTTTAAGCTAAAGGAGGGCAGTTTTAGATTAGATATTAGGAAGAAATTCTTCGCAATGACGGTGGTGAGGCACTGGCACAGGCTGCCCAGAGAAGTTGTGGGTGCCCCATCCCTGGAAATGTTCAAGGCTGGGTTGGACGGGGCTCTGAGCAACCTGGTCTAGTGGAAAGGTGTCCCTGCCCATCCATGGCAGGGGGCTGGCACTAGATGATCTTCAAGGTCCCTTCCAACCCTAACCATTCTATGATTCTATGATCTATAAGCCAATACACAGTATGCTTCAAAGCTGAGAAAGATATAATTGTTTCTAAATGGGAACAAATCCTACTGTATGGAGACAAGAACTTATTATTGCTCTGCGTAAAATATGAACAACCTAATTAAAAGGCTATAGACAATTATTAGTCCAATTACAATATTAGTAACAGCCATAGTCCAAATTAATACAAAAACAACTCATTAATAATACAGTTACAATTGTTATTAAAAAAAAATCACTCATCTCTCTCCCTTTTCTCTGCTGTGATGCTCACCCTTCCAGGGTTCATATGGGTCACAGGCTGATAGTTTCAGTCTTTATCAAAACAACTAGAAAGAGGGATTTGCCGCAAGTTTTCAGCACCCTGGGATTTCTGCTGGGAGGTATACAATGTCTACAATGGGGTTTACTTCTTCCCCAGTGTTGGGTTGTCCTTGGGTTTCTTTTCAAATTTTTTTTCTCATAACCCCAGCTCCCCTCTTAGGGGCTCCTGGCTAAAGCCAGAGAGGGGCACAGCCGCCTCCCCCAGCCCCAGCTCCCCTCCAGGGCTGCTGCTTGTCACCCGCTGTTTCCCTGACTCCATCAGGATGGTGTCATTTCAGGGATCACGGGGCAAAGCTAAAACAGGAGAGCCTGCAGGCACTGCTCCTCTCGGCAACTGTTAAAGCAGGCTCAGAACAGCTGTGGACACATCATGCCTGGATAAGCCCTGAGACCCAGTACTATTGGAGCAGTATGAAGCCTGGAACCTGTTACAACTCATGCCAAAATCATATTTCCCGGGCTACAATGACAAGGGTGCTGTGATTGGAGGCAAATGTTGCTGGAGAATATGTTATTAAATACCAGTACTTCCCCAAGGTGCCAGACCAAACATAAATGCTGAATCCTCTTACCAAATGCATATCTTGTACCTTTATCTGGGGCACAGAGAAGTCACTTCTGCCTATGTGCACAACGGGTACAGCAGTAGCAAGCACTGTGCCAAGCTGATTTCTAGGAAATCAACAGGCCACCAGGTGCAGGAGCCAGCATCCTGGCAAGGAGGAGGCAAAGGGAACCCAACAGCACATTGCTGGTGCTTAGCGGGGAGCAAGGTTACAATACAAGCAATCTTAAACAGGAGGTGCAGATTTATATTTGAGGAGATGGGGACAAGGTGTTAACGGGGCCATAGACCCTTCTTTGAATAGTACTATGTTGATGCTCATCTCTCAGCTCTTCACTTATGTTCGTCACAAGATAATACCACAGAGTTGCTCTGAGTATTGACTGTCTAAACCCATGCAGTGCTGGCGAGTGTCTAATCTGTACTGTAGTTCACATAATAAATTATGACCACAGTGATCTGTCAGAATGTCTCTATGACCTTGATAAAAAGGAAAATATAAAGAAAAAAATGTCCAGTGTTTATTCACATAAAAAGACACGAGAAAACTTTGGTCTTGGAATATTACTTTTAAGTGGAAGCATTTACTACTACCAATGAATATCAATTAGTATGCGACCTGAATTTCACTTTTACTGTGAGCAGTGTGAAAGTGAGCTATTTCATTGATATGCCTTTTTAAAAAATGAGAAGCGATGTGTCCATTTACCATATCAAAATAGTATAAAACTGTTTTTGCTAATGAGCTTTTTGAGTGTTGATGCTTTCAGATACTTTATCTGTCACAGAAAGAGTGATGCAACACTTAGTCATGTAAAACAGCTTGCGGACCAACCAGAAATCAAGTCACTAAAATAATGAGAACATCTGTTCAACATCTGTTGTTTAACTTAATTTACTAGACCTGAGTACAGGGAGGAGGAAAAAAAAAAAAAAAAAAAAAAGCTAAGTGTTCTCATTACTGGTCCATTGACAAATAAAATAATGAGAAATTGATTGGAATTATTAGCAGCTCCATTTCAGCTTAATGTGCATGAGTTATCACTGAAGGCTGACTTTTTTTTTTTTTAATTCAGAATTTGATCATACAAATGATTGCTTTTCAGCTACTTCTTCTAACACCATTTTGAACATAAGAAACAAGCAAGAAAATGTTCATCATGTTTGAAGTGAATATATAACAAAATTCTTATTTAACTTACTACTGTAGCTATTTGAGTTCAGGATGAAATGTTGTCTTTTTTTCCTTACATGGTTCTGTGGAAATGAACACAACATCGTGGAATCCAGACCTCTGTTAAAGAAGCCATTTCATCTCACAGTTCTAAGGAAATTTCTAAATGTCTTAAATAGTGTCCTGGTTTTAGCCAGGATGGAGCTAGTTTTGTCTCCAGCAGCCTCCCTGTTTTGGATTCAGCATGTGAAGAATGGTGATAGTACACTGATGTTGTTGGTTGCTGCAAAATGATCAAGGACATTTTGCAGTTTCCCAGGTTTTGTTACTGTGCAGGTGCAGAACCTCGGGAGGGGCACAGCCGGAATAGTTGATCTAAACTGTCCAAAGAGAGTATTCCGTACCATAGGCGTCATGCCTGGTGTAAGTGAGGGTCAGCCATTGGCCCCCTTCCTGTTCTCGTTCCTTGTTCAGTTCATCCTTTGTTCATGTTCCCTTCTTGTTACCTTCTTTTCTTTTTTTTCTTTTTTTTTTTTCTTTTTTTTTGTTCATTCAGGCCTGTTTTCGTTTGTTTGGCTGTTTGTTCTCTGGAACTTGCTGTTCTGGGAGAGCTGCGGGGGAACATCCCTGCTCCCTGACTGCTGCTCGGGGCAGGCTGTGTCAGTCCTTGGTGGTGA
>KL271247.1:25377-40436 GCA_000699545.1 Podiceps cristatus
ACAAGTTCTCTCTCTCTGTGATTCTCTTCCCCACCCCACTGGGGAGGGGGGTGGTGAGCAAGCAGCTGCGTGGTCAGGTTACCATCTGGGGTTAAACCACAACAAATAATATTATTTTTTAATCTGTTTTATCTACCTTAATTTGAACTTTTTGAAGTATGCAAGCACGGTATTGTTTCCTTTAAAATATTAAAAATAGACCATATAGAATCTCTCTGTGATTCTCTTCCCCACCCCACTGGGGAGGGGGGTGGTGAGCAAGCAGCTGCGTGGTCAGGTTACCATCTGGGGTTAAACCACAACAAATAATATTATTTTTTAATCTGTTTTATCTACCTTAATTTGAACTTTTTGAAGTATGCAAGCACGGTATTGTTTCCTTTAAAATATTAAAAATAGACCATATAGAATAAGAGATTCAATTAGATTTATACTTCAGTAGTATAAATATTTATAAGCTTTACATGAAACATAGTCAGCATTTATTGCTGATGTAGCTATTGATTAGTAAAATCTCAAGTGAAAAAGGTTACATTAGTCTTGCATTAAAACGCTCTGAAATGGACCTTGTATCATATTTTATCACCTTTTCTTTTCTGTAATGGGAGTGTTTTGCAAAGCATTTAAATTCATAAGCTATCCCTTGAAGTTTTTTAATCACTTTCTTTTCTGTTATGGAAATAATTCATAACTGAATCATATTAACTGGAGTAAAACCTACTCCTCCTACTAGAAAAGTACAGTTTTAACTTAAGGGCCTCATGGGGACCCACATCCAAAGGAAACCTCACAGTCAGCTGAGGTTTTTGTTCACTTGACTTTAAGCATCATTCACTGGGGAGGAGAAAGGGGGGAGGAAGAGGAGGTTTAGATATCGGGAATATACAGAGTGAGTAATCCTGTAAATATGTGCCTCCTTTTCTCTAACAACAGATCCCACAGACTCTCTTGAGAAAGAGTGCAAACATCTGAGGGTAAATTAGACCTCGCATAAATGATGGGGACGATTGATTTAACTTAAGTATGTTATTTAAGGATCCTGATGAAAAGTGTAGGAAACACAACAGGTTTAAGCTGAAGAATATGTGGGAAAAGCAGATAACTTTCTAACATCTCACCCATCTAATAGGAACAATTCACTGGGCTTCACTAAGTCCAAGTTCAGTGTACAACAGAGTATGAGCTCAGTATGAGTTTATCACTGCATTTTATTGTACAGATGGGCCCAGATGCATAATCATGTTATCACATGGCAGCTGATTTCCAAGTATTATTGATGTGCATGATTTTTTCCTATTTCATTACAAACTAATCTACATCAAATTATCAAGCATTGACATAGGTTGAGAGCATTCAAACTGCTAAGTGCTGCAGCTCAGCTGCTAAATTTGTAATGCTGTAGTAACCTTTTTTTGTGTTTCTCATTGCTTCGCATGTCATACCAACACACAAAATAAGCCAGATCAGTTTAGGTGGATGAGTTGCAAGGAAGCAAAGCATTAGCTCCCATCTGTTTCCCTTTCTCAGTGTTATTCCTCTCTGGCACCCTGACCCAACACGCCAGGCTCCGAGGAGCAGGAGGAACTGCCGTGCTGCACCAGACACGCGAATGGTGGGACATCAGGGAAGGGAGGGGGAGCCCCAGGCTTTCTCCATGGCTTGTGCCTGGACTAAGGAGGCAGTGTATGACTTGTGGAGTGACACACACGCCCCCCTGCCATATGGCCTGACATAGGATGTAGAGAGACAACAGGCCTTCCGTTCTGAATCTCAGAATTAATTTTGAACAGAGAAAAGCGAGAGAGGAAACTGGCTTTCCAGTTTTGGAAGCTGTGGAATATGTTGATTTGCTTGTATGCAATTGAGGTGCCATCTTTCTAATCGCTGTTTGTTCATCACAGAAATGCCTGCTACATGTTATGCCTCGCTCCAGGTTGTGCTATAACTCATGCACTTCATCGAAAACTTGCAAAAAATAGGAGGCAAAGTGATGCAAGATGGAGGAAAATTTTCACACCATCATCTACAAAAAAGAAGCCAGATCTGCTTTTACAAAAGCAGCAAGAGTTTATTTTTCAGTCTTCTTTAGTAGTAATTCTTGTCGTGACCATAGTGAATTTCTCCATTTCAGCTTATTTTTGGTTTCTTTGAGGCAGATGGAGTTTGCATTTCACGTGATGTCCTGAGGGTGAAGGTTCAGTAAGGATGAACTATGCAATCTGCTTCACTATAACACATGACATACTGTTGATCAAAGAAGAACGTGTTAGGGACCAGATGTTCCAAGTAGTAATAACATGTCCCAAGCCTTGCTTTCACCTAATGCATGACATGATGGAGCTAAAAGTATTTGTAAGATGTGATCAATAGGGAAAACATAAGTGAATATCACAGAAGAAATATCTCAGTTAATTTTTTTCCTCATTATTAATTCTCCCTTTCCCTATTTTAATATTCTGCTCTAATTTCCCTCTTGTGTTTAATTTTCTTCATCACATTTTTACCCCATTGGGATATTTCATTTAAAATTGGATTGATAACTGCCTTGAATTTATTCTTTTCACTTACAATGCAGGGGTCCATATTTTCCCCAAAGGGTACAACACTACTGAGGATTATTTCAAATCCTAAAGGAAAAAAGCATATTCCAATTAGTCCAATTCTACCCCTCAGTACATTTTTTAAATTCTATTTATTCTGTAGACTTTTAATGTAGAATAGCCATTTAAACAGTTATGCCATTACATTTTGAATCTGTTGAGGGAATCTTGGGTTTAAATGATGGAACAAGAAAACTGATCGTTGTTTCATTTCCAGATTCAACATGGGTTCTTTATGTGATGTGATATAATTTCATCTTTGTGTTACATTTTCTTCTCTACCAAACAGTTAGTATAGAAGCCCAGTAGAACATGCTTTTTCAAAAAAAAAAAAAAAAAAACCAAAAAAACAGACAAACAAAAAAATCCCACACTATACTAGAAGAACATTTGGTTTACAAGTTGTCTAAAATAATCCTTCAACTTCCTTTTGTTTCCTTGTGTTCTCATTTGAGATACAGTCCAGAGCATTAGAATAATCTTAAAAAAAAAAAAAAAAATCACAATCTATGAGGAAAGCTACTAGGATTGTTTAGACTAAAGAAGAAAAGGCTAATGGGAGAGTATGTTAATGCTTTTCAGACACAAGTATTTGAGAAGAGGGGTCATTAGTCTTCATGTCAATGCTGAATAGAAATAGAGGTAATGGATTTAAATTTCAGCAAGAAAGGTGGGAGTTAGTCATTAGAAAAAAGGCTCTCATAAATAGAACAATGAAGCCTGGGATATTATGGAGCCTTTAAGTTCAATTTAGACAAACATCTGTCATTGATATCAGCAGTTTGGGGGACAGGTTTATGGACAAGCTGATCTCTGAGTCTTCTGTTTACCAGACATATTTTCTAAAACTCTGTTTCTTTTCCTGAGTCTTTCACTATCCTGTCTTATCTGTAAGAGGAAAAAGTGACTTTCTGAGTGAGCACTGTGCCTGTCAGAACAGCATAGGTGGGGCCATGTATGTATCACTGTATATGTCACTGAAATACAACTAATTTATACATTACATCCTTTTATAGTTTATTGCAAATTGCTACATCTAACACTTGCTAATGTTAAAAAAAATAATTAAAAAAATCATCTCTTAACAATTCTCTTTATCAAATAGTTGTGTTTTTCTGGAATACAAGATGAGCTTGCTTTATTTTTTAATTGAAACCACAGTGTCATCTAATATTTTATGGCCATAATCTTCCAACATAGTCTTCTAACTCTCTCATTAACATAGTCTTCTATCTATCTCATTATGGACTCAGGATGGTTGAAAGTTCTTTTTTCATTCTTTCTGTGATTTTTCTTGTCTAAAACAAGAAACCTAAAACACAAAGAAAATCTAAAACACCTCTCTTGCCCAGAGAGGTGGTGGATGCCCCATCCCTGGAAACATTCAAGGCCAGGTTGGACGGGGCTCTGAGCAACCTGATCTGGGTAATGGTGTCCCTGCTCCCTGCAGGGGGGTTGGACTAGATGACCGCTAGTGGTCCCTTCCAACCCAAAACATTCTATGATTCTATGAAAACAGAAGAGCATCTTGGCCTGTAAGAGGGAGTCTATTTTGACTTTCTTAATTTCACAAAGTCTGTTTGCAAATTTCTCTTTCAACTGGAGTGTACCAAGAGGGTCCTTCTCCAACATCAGACTGCAGCTGTTTTCACAGCTACTGTCCTTTCTGACATCTAAGCTGCAGAACACACTTGTCCCTGGGCTGGAACATGTTACTATTTTCAAATCATTTGAATTCTCAAAAGGACATTTTAAGTGGTGTAACAAGAGACATTTCCATTTATTCACTGGGAAATTTTTAGGGCATGTACAGATTCAGATCTAAAGCTGGATTCTCTGCTGTTTGCTTGCAAGTGTCCTGGAAATCAGAATAGAGGGAAAACCTAACAGTTGACTATTACACGGTGCAAAGCAGCTGAAATACCTCCTTTGCCACGTGATTGACATAGGGAAAAGACGACAGAATTCTCGGTGCAGCAGCACCTTTTGCCTGTGTAGCTATAGGGACTACTGGCTTTTTGGCGTTGAGTCATTCATTATACAACACCTGCTGAAAACTCAGCAGGGGCCGCTGCCTGCAAACTGCTTCAGAGAATCCAGGCACTCAGACAACGTGTTAATGGGTGTGGTGTGAACAGATAAATAGATTTAGCTGCTGAACATCTCTGTAATTTGTGAAAAGTAATGATGTTCTGAAGCATTCTCAGTTAATGAAAATAAATAGTGTGTTTGACATGTCATTAAAGAAGGTAGTTCATATTAGTATCAACTTCTATTTAAAAACATATTTGTTTAGGAAAAATATGAAAGATATACCATAGGGACATTTCCTGAACTCAGTGGGGGAAGGCTTTTGTAGAGTTTAACCCCTTTATCTTGGCATATTTATATAAAGCTAACTTGAGCTTCCCAGTACAGCCTTGATGAAAGTGGAATATTTGTACCTCAGAGAAATAATACTGTAATCCATCATCTACTTGCCTTATTCTTAATGCAAGTAGGTAGATGTTTCTTCTTTTTTAGTTTAGTGACACTATAATATGGTACCCATTATTCTGACTTAACTGATGTGAGTAACAGCATTTAGTATTTCAGTTTATTTTCCTTTCCAGTGCCTCTGTGGCCGTCTGTAATAAAGGGGAGTATGTCCTTTGCCTCTGCACAGCTGAATCCCCACAGTTAGGACATTTCATACAGAAGCATAAAACAGGATTCTTCGTCTGTGAGTTGCACAGTCTAAATTCGCTCTTTTAAAGAGTTTAATATTACTAATTCACTTCCTTAGTAATGTAAGGTCATGTATGGCTCAGTATGATCCACATTGCATAAAAAGTGAGACAGAAACAGTGGGATGGTAACTTGCACAGTGACATTAGCACAAATCAATCTGGTTTACCAGATTAGACCTCAGCAGTTCATTGTCCTGTTATTCCTTAGCCAGCTATTATGAACACAAAGCACAAAGTATCTTTTTTTTTTCTGCGCAATTCCCACTGCAGTCTATGCCACTTCATCACCTCTTTCCACTTGGGGCCAGAAAGTTTTCCATTATTCTCAATGTGAAACTTCCCCTCTATAAGTTAAGCCTGTTACTTGCTAGCCTATTCATTAGGTTCTGTTCCAGTTCAGCATCACAGCGAGCTAGAAAATTTCCATTAAAACCCAATTTTGCCCACAAGAGGAGAAAACTGATCATCAACATTTTTCAAATAAATTTTAGCTATCAGCTTGCTCTGAGACCATTTTCCAAAGCCTGTGAAAATGTTTAATAACTAACTGACATTAAACAATATGCAAAAATATCTTGATAATCTAGCATTGCATTTAATTGAAGATTTTAATAAAAACTTAATTAAGGTTCCCACATTTGTACTTGGGGGCTATCCTGAACTCAATACCATTCAAATCCCATTACTGCTAATGGCCTAATGCCAAATGTGGAGAATATAAAACACATAAAATTTACTTTTAATAAGTCATTCATCCTACATTAAATATAAAACTATTATTAAAAACACATTCAAGAGGATTAACCACTATTATTACAATGAATGTTTTTAATAATCAGTTGATATTTATTTAGTTTACAGTACTGTCTAATTATTACACAATTATGGGTTTATAATGTCCCTGTAAATCTTCAGCAAATGAAATATCTATCTGGAAACATTACTTTTTAAAGTTACCAAAATACATATTTTAATGTCATTGGCTTAATTTCTTTTTTTTTTTTAAAAAAAAAAAAAAAAAAAAGAGAAAAATAGGGGAAAAGTTTTATTGAAAGAACATTTAGGTAAAAGAACTTTAATTCAGAGAAGAAAGACATTAAGTACACACCAGGTGATCAGAAGAAGGTTGGATCTCAAAGAGGGGTCAATTTTTTAATGCCAAAATATTTAAATGAAAAGTCTCTCTTCTTCACATGATATTTTGACAAAGAAAAAATAATCAACAGATTGTTATCAGACCAAGGGGGAAGGGGATGGTAAATTGGGCAGAATGCAGGCAGGGAACATGTTAGGCAGCTGAGCTTTGGACAAGGAATATTTTTAAAGTCCTCAAAAAGAAAATGGAAATCTTGAATTTGGAATGTTTTATCTATTTAAGGTGTTCAAAAGGATGGAGACACAGTCCAAACAGAAAAAGGGGATTATTGGTGGAGAGTGACTTACCACAGACCAACTGTAGACCATTTCTTCTCCATTTATCGCATTTGTGCTCTAAAACCTTTGACTCTCCTATTTGCCCCTTTATTTCAATTTCCTCATGTTGTTTCACACAAAGCCGCATATTGTCACATCTTTCCCCTTGATAGAAGGGATTGATCATACTTCTTAGGAATTAATACTTCTCTGGTGGAGGCCAAGAATATTTCCTAAAATGGACCACAATTGCTTCCTGAAGAAAGAATGTTGTTTAGAGTACCATAAACCACTGTCCCCACATTTTATCCTGAAGAATGTTTTGATAAGTGCCACATGAGCTAATATACACAGGGAACCTGTAACAGATACAGCCCTAAACTAAATGTAGAAGGCAACACTCCACTATGTGATATGCAAGTGCACACAGGACTAGCCAGAGCTAATGGAAACACCTATGTATTGCTTTATAATTATCTTTGTAAACTCACACCCACTAAGTGACAGAAAGTCTCTAAGAATAGGCTTACTATATAGAAGAAGACATGTCTTCAAAAAGTTTGTATGGTATACAGACTCTGACCTTAAGTCTACTGAAGCCAATGTGCATCTCTTCATTGACATGAGAAGGCTACAAGTTGCAAATAATGCTATATGCCTGGCTTGTATTAATCACTTTAATGAGCTAAGGTTGTATTTAAAAAAAAAAAACAAAAAAAAATGAAAAACAAAAGAAAGGGTCTGCTTTTACTTTGAAATCCTTTGATTTCACTGATTTCTGTCCTAACTTTAAAGTTATTTAAACATGTTTCAATTGCTTACATTACAAACACATAAGACTTTGAAATACAGAATGTTAATGAGTTTTTACTATTGGACATAACTTCTTATAAAATATATGTGATTTAGCTATATTTGGTAAAAAATAATCTCCAAAGTTTTAAGATAATTCATATCTTTCCTTTTACTCATTTTATTTATGTGAAATTCTAGGCAGCCTCCTCAAGAAGTTAATACTCATTTACAGCCCAAGGATTATACTTGAACCTCAAATCATTGAAAGAGATCTCAATTTCATTTTGAAACATGGATATTATTTCAACTACATAGTATTCTTTTTACATAATGAATGTCCAGAGATTGTTCCGGCTCTTTTCTTAGGGAATCGGTATCATTCCTTTCATTAATGCTGCTTCTTGCTTTTGTGAGACCATAGAATCATAGAATAGTTTGTGTTGGAAGGAACCTTTAAAGGTCAACTAGTCCAACCCTCCTGCAATGAGCAGAGACATCTTCAACTAGATTGGGTTGCTCAGAGTCCTGTCCAACCCGCCCTTAAATGTTTCTCTGTGGTGGTCAGACCCTCATGGAGCTACTCATATAATTAAACATAAAAAAGTCACTTTGCATCAAACTTTGACTTTATTTCGGATTGTTGTTCTGCCAAAATATCCAACACAGCTGAGTACTAAATCAGTTCATAGAAGGCTTTATGTGTACTGTGAGTTACTAGTGATATTTTATGTGTGAATTAGCAAATTCTGAACAATTCGAAAAGAATTCAAAAATAAAAACTAAGTATTGGTATCTCTTGTCTTGAAGTGGTAGACACAGGAAAGGGAAGAAGGAGGACCAACGTCAGGGAAGACACCGGAAGTCAGTCATAACCTATATCCTTTTATATAACAGCAATTCACATGCATCTATAATGACTGGTCGTGAGATCCTATATTTGGTTTTAAGAGGCTTTTGTCCTTTTGTCTCTGGTGTTGATCCACTGTGACTCAGAAGGGATGGAAACCCTTTGACAGATGGCACAAGGATCAGAAAAGATGTCAGAGACCAAATTGTTTAATGCCTTTTAGTGATAGTCTTCATTAAAATTTTCATTTGAAGATATTTAACTACCAGCAAAGGATAAAATATCTTTAAAAAGAAAAGGTTAGGGAACAGTAAATTAAGTGTTTTCCAATCAACTGTATCTGATAAAATCCACTCCTAGATACTTAAAAAAATTGCCTGAGGCAATCTCAGAATCCTTACCATGGTCTTTTAAAAACTGACACTGAGAAGCTGAGATCTGTCAAATAAGTACCAATCTTTAAAGAGGGAGAAAAGGCACATCACACCAAAGCCCCATGAGGGCCAATGGCTTCATGGAGCCAGGGGCAATGGGGGCTCCCCACAGTTCTGTCAGGGCAGGGCCTGGCAGCCAAGGCCCATCCTACCACCCCATCCAGGAGCAGAGTAGCCAAGGAGGCAGCCCCAGGCATTGGGAACTTCCCTAGGAATGGGAACAGGTCAAAGCTGGGCAGGGATGTGGGCCTGCAGGTGGGCCTAATTCAGCAAAGCCCATGGCTGGGAGGGGGCCCCGGGGTTGGGCAGGGACAGGCAGAGCTGGAAGAGCCTCACGGACAGGACACATTAAATGTCATGTGCTTATCTTCAAGGAGACCCTAGATAACATTTTACAAACCACTGTCTTAAGAAAGTCAGGGAAAAACAGCCAAGATTGCGCTATTGAAACATGTGTGCTGAAATAGATAAAAAAATTGAGGATGTGATTATCAGTAGCTCAAGGGTTGTTTCATGAGGATAGGCTGAACGTTTTCATAACAATTGAGACCATAACGTAGCAAAATACAGGTCATATTGAAAAAAGAACATGTGCAGTATACAGCACTGAAACAACAATGTACTCATTATTGCAAAACATAGATACATATCATTCTAGGTTTTATAAACAAGACTTTAGTCTGTGACACACCTGAAATAATTGTTTATGCTGCACTCAGAATGGATAAAAATGATCAGATGTTGAGAAAAAATGACTTCTCAGGAAAAAGTGCAAGAATTACTATAAATTAGCCTAGAAGACTGAAGAATGAACATGCTAAGCCTTCAAACGTATAAATTACTTTTGGAAAAGGAAACAAAAAATATATTTTCCAGTAATAAATGGATGGGAAAAATATGCAGCTAATATAGAAAAAAAAATGGTCAAATACTAGTTAAAAAAAATCAAATACTAAGTCTCATGAGCAGAAAACTATTATCAAGAGGACATCATGCAGTCTCTGTTATTCAACATTTTCAAGAGCAGTTCAAGACAGACCTTTACGAGAGGAAATAAAGTTATAGTTGACTCCGCCTTGGGGCTGGAATATACTGTGGAGTTACTGTGATTATGTGTTATGTCAGAAAGATCTTGAAAATTCAAGGAGAAAGTGAGTAAAAGCATTGCTGTGTTGTCACACAATTTTGCCAGTTAGACACAACCTGTAAAAAGAGAAGGAATTGCCATATGTACAAAGGAGCTTGATGGCACAGGGAGGTTCTGATACACCTCTCATTGAGTTCCTCTCTGTGAGTAAAACTAGGAATTTCTGCTTTGAAATTTTGGGACCATATTTTGGTCATTGCTAGAATTCGTGAGACTTTTTTCTTTTTTCATAAGCTTTTAGCATACTTTGAAAGAGTACAGACTGCAATACTACTAAATCTGACAGAATCATAGTATCGCTTAGGTTGGAAGGGACCTTTTGGTCCTTCCCCTTTTGGACTAGGGGATGTAGTCCAACCCTCCTGCTCCAACAGGGTCAGCTAGAACAGGTTGCTCAGGGTCACATCCTGTCAGGTTTTAAATATCTCCACAGATGGGGACTCCACAGCCTCTCTGGGCAACCAGTGTCAGTGTTCAACCACCCTCACAGCCAAAAAGGTTTTTACTGTGCTAACTGAATTTCCTAGTTTTTAATTTGTGCTCATTGCCTTTTGGGCACAGTCAATTTGCATGACTGAGAAAGACCCTGGCACCTTCTTCTTCATTCCCTCCCATTGGATATTTATCCGCAGTGATAAGGTTCCTCTGAGTCTTCTCTTCTCCAGGCTGAACAGTCCCAGATCTCTTATCCTTTCCTCATAGGAAAAATGTGCCAGTCCCTCAGTCATCTCCATGGCCCTGTGATGGATTTGTTCCAGTAAGTCCATATCTTTCTTGCACTGAGGAGCCCAGAACTGGACACAGTACTCCATGTGTGGTCTCATCAGTGCCGAGAGGAAGACTCACCTCCCTCGACCTGCTGGCAATAATATGCCTAATGCAGCCCAGGATATCATAGGCCTTTTCTGCCGCGAGGGTGCATCGCTTATGTTCAACTTGGTGTCCACCAGGACCCTAAGATCCTTTTCCAAAGAGCTGTTTTCCAGTCAGTTGGCTCCCAGCATATACAGTTGCATGAGATTGTTCTTCCCTTGTTGAACCACGTGCAGTTCTGACCTCAGTTCTCTAGCCTGTCCAGGTCCCTCTGGACGACAGTACAACGATCCTATGCATCAGCCACTCCTCACAGTTTTGTATCATCTGTAAATGTGCTGAGGGTGCACTCTGTTCCATTGTCTGGGTCATTAACAAAGGTGTTAAAAAGGATTGCCTCCAGTATTGACCCCTGTGGTACACCATCAGTGAATTGCCTCCATCTGGACTTTGTGCCACTGATCACAACTCTCTGGGCCACAGTTGCTCAGCCAGTTTTCAATCCACCTCATTATCCTCTCACCTAACCTATGCTTTATCAGTGTGTCTATGATGATGTTATGTGATGCATTGTCAAAAGCCTTAGTTGAGTCAAGATAAACAACACATAATCCTTATTTACCAGACTAGTCATCTCATTGTAGAAGGCTATCAGGTTGGTTAAGCATGATTTCCCCTGTGTAAATCCACCCTGAATATTCCTAAACATCTTCCCGCCCTTCAAGTGTTCAGAAATAGTTTCTAGGAGTACCTCCATCACTTTCTCAGAGATGGATGTGAGGCTGACTGGCCTGTAATTCCCTCAACCCTTCTTCTTACCCTTCTTGAAGATAGGGGAGACATTTGCTCCCTTCCAGTCTTCAAGAACCTCTCCCAGTTGTCATTACCTTTCAAAGATAACAGAGAGTGGTCTCTCAATGACACCAGCCAGCTCTCTGAGCACTCATGAGTGCAACCATGAATTTATGTACATCCAGTTTGACCGGTGTGTTTAAATGCTCCTTAACATGGTCCTGCTCCACTGAGGGTAGGTCTGACTTGCTCCAGACTTTCTGGTCTCAGGGACTTGGGATTTGCTAAAGAAGCCCTAATTTTTACTCCAGTTAACAATTCTGCATTCTGATCATTTGCTGTTCTGCTGCAGGACAGGTTCCCCTAGCAGGCATGAGGTTTGCAGGAGCATTTCACCAACTGTTGGTAGAAACTTTGGAAATCTGTAATTAACACTGGGCATGGAGGGAGGATGAAGGGAGAAAATAAGCATTGTAAATAAAGCGCATGTCACCCGAATATATTGTGAAACCACTATGTTCTCAGGAAAGTCAAGTAAAAACAGTTTTCTTCATGGATAAAAACTGACATCCTCAGTCTCCCAAAGACTGACAGTCTGACACCTCAGTCATGAAACCTTATGTACACATATGTACTCTGATCCATGAAGAATTGGACTGAAGATGATCTATTGCAAGTCTAGAAGAGATACATTAATGTAATAAAAGAGCGCGAACATGATAAAAACAAGATTATGGGCTCCCTTGTTGCATACATCACATCATTTCACCACAAGAAAGATATTAATAAGGTAGCTTGTCAATAGAAGTATTTTCTTGGGTTTGTGCACAAAAGTTTTGACTGTTGACTGTTGCAAGATACTGTTCTGCTGCCACTGAGATGGGTCTGCCAATACCAAGGGCCTTGCTGGTGAGCTGGAACAAGGCTATAGTGGTTTGTCTGCCACATGCTGGCTTCTCCTCTTCATGACTTTTAAAAACTCTCTTATATTTGGCCCTGTCATTGCATATAAGTCTAATGAACTTCCATCCAGATCTCTACAGAAAGTGAGCAGATCTGACAGCTTTATACTGCCTATGTAGATAAAAAAGAACTAAACATGAAGACAAATTGAATTATTATGAGCATAAACATGGATTTTGCCAGCTACTGACTAGAAGAACTAGTCATGGTTGAGAGTTATAATTTAAAACCAGGCACAAGAAAAAAAGACTTCTGGAGAAAAGTGTGCAAAAAAACCTTGCATAAAATTAAAGAAGTTTTACCTTCATACATGCCAAGAAACTAATTAAAAAAGGAAATTGCAGGCCAACAGTGGAATCACTATGAAAAGAAAATTAATATGAGAAAATAAGATTACTGCTGAATATTCTATGTCAGAGGCCAAGACCCAAGTTGAATATTGGTTCTAACAAAAGAGGGATCTATTTTCCACTTCATAACTCTGTTACTGGTGTTTAATAAAACTCCTATATAGAATGCAATTAAGTGAAACCAGTTGGGCTTTATAGAAAATAAATTAGATTCCATGCCATTTCATATTATATTTTTTTGAAGTAATTGATAAGCAAATATGAATTTACATCTATAGACAGATAAAAGATGTAATTGTTTAGAATTTCTTGGTCAATTTTGTAGTGTATTCCATATGCTTGTGGGAAATTACAGAATTCTTCTGAGCTGCTCAGAAAAAATAAAAAATATATAGTTATATGAATAAGTATTTTCTGTGTGAAGTTAACTCATGAATTACAACTTTATAGAGGCAGAAAGGTTCTGAGCTCTGAGATACAGATTTCCAGGACAGTATCACCCAATACTCATATTTTGAGGTTGTATTGTGGTGATACTTGCTAGGAAAACTATTTTTCAACTATAAGATTTCAGGATTTTTATTAAGCACTGAGAGTGATTCCTGCCTAGAACACCGTGCGAATATTGGCTGCAAAAGTGTGAATTTTTCAGGAGATGTACCAGAGAGGTACCAAAATCAGAAAGGACCAGAAAGGACCAAATCAGATTTAATAAGAATCTTCTCTCTTGAATCAAAGTAGAGGTTCCTAATGTTTTCTTGATATCTCCATTTATCTACTCCTCCCAAAAGGAGAAATTAGAAAGTGTTATGAAAAAGGCTATGCTCAAAGGTTTTCAGTTTCTAGTCCCAAGAACTGAGTGAGTAACAACTGACCTTTTCTACTATCTGGATCTAATGAAGTTTTCATATCTTGTTATACCAAAACTTCTTGCCACATAAAACCCACACTTGCTTTTAATAAGGTGGCTTTAATTTGAGTGAAATTTCATCATCTCACACTATATCTCCCACGTGAATTATTTTGGGTGTCCTACAGGGATACATTCCACAACAGGAGGGGTAAATATAAAGCAGCTGAAATTTTGAAAACGTGCTTCATGCTACAGCAGTGGTGCGAGAGGCTGACCCTCAAGCCACACTGCGGGGAGGTGAAAGATCGTTTCCAAGTTCCTGCTCTGCCTGCTTCCAGAGAGGAGCTAGAGCCTGTGTTTCCCACATTCCATAGAAATATTTTACCCACCAGGCTTTTAGCTATTCTGGATGTAGTTTATTCTCAAAATGCCATTAAATGATTGTTTTAATAATACCCCATTTTTCTAGTGAAAGAAAATTATTACAGAGATGCTTTATAAAGAGAACATGATGTGAAGAAGACTTCTAGCCCCTTGCTCAGTTGCTGTCTTGCTGACTTCATTAATATTATGATTCTGCTGAGTAGAGGGTAGATTATTCTGTTCACCTGTCCGAAAGTATAAACCACCCTTCTGCTTTCTTTAGTACTGGTTATATGGGGCAAAGGGAGGAGCAGGACCTTGACCCTTTACACAGCAAATAGGCAAACTGCAGGGAATCCAGGCATTTGTTTGGCATTCATCTCCCTACACCTCTCTGCCCCCACTTGTGGCTGCGCACCCGGTAATCCCAGTTTCCAGGACAGTAGTGCTGAGACAGCCGTAGCCTCCATGCAGCCCTTCAAAGGGCTCTGCGGAGACAAATGGCTGCCAGCATTGCTGTCCACTTGTTGGTTCTACACGTACGCTGCCAGAGAGTTTAAAAAGTGAGCTACCTTCCCTGCCATCTGATACCATGGCAACTACTCCTCTGCTTTTTACCACTAAGCATCTGTTAGTGTTTTCATTGTAAACCCATGTTTTCAAGAGTTTAGAGCTTGGCATAAATCGTTGTTTCTCCTTCAATTTCTTGCACTAGATTGTATTAGAAAAATTAAAAATCTGGCTCTTTCCCACTTCTGCTGCTTAAAAAAAATAGCTAAGTTTTCCAACATCCAATGCAAAACAAAGTAAAAGCAATCAAAATTATTAGAGGTTGCCATGGACATCTGTGTGGCACTTCAGCTCCAGCTCCTACCCTTCTGAGATCTCAAGAAAGGAAAATTAAGTACATGGGTGATTTAATGAAAGTATACAGCAGCTCAGCTGCTTACATCATTCCTG
>KL271247.1:40450-52164 GCA_000699545.1 Podiceps cristatus
TAAAAATTGCACTGCTGAGATGTAGAAAGCTGTGCACACTGGAGAGCGAGAGAGGTAATCAGGTAACAGGTGATGGACTAAAAGGTAAGTGGGAAATGAATGAAGGAGAATAAGATATCACATGTTGGGTACAAAGGTAGCAAGGCAGAGAGCTGAATCAGAGGGAAGAGATGAGGGAGGTTACTAGAAATTAGGAAGAAAAGATATTGTCAGCAGTGACAGATAATGGTGCTAAAAGAGGCTCATGGAATATGTTACCAAGATTTCATTTTTGACTGCAATAGTCTGAAGTTTTCTGCAGGAACACAAGCTAGAGGCAAGGAATGACATTCTGGATTCAATGAAAGGCAGTTAGGATTAGTAAAGTTATTTTTACTGTCACTGAAATTAGGTTATTCTTATTCCTTTTTTCACATTCCAACCTCTAGAAAGAAGGTGAGTTTGAGGATAAGAAATTTTAGAAAGGACACTGTGAAGACTGAGCTATTCTCCTAGGTAAATCAAGGAGTTTTTCACTCAGAATGAGTAGGGAAAAGATAAACACCTTTGAAAATCAGATTGGTCTAATAAGCTGAAGGATTTTAAGCCTGAGATTATGTGGAATGGCTTCTCCAGAAGCTTCTAGCCATCAATATCTCTGCTTATTCCTATCACATGGAACAGACTATAACTTTATTTGTGAATACAAAGTGAATAACTTCTTGGTTCAGAAAGCACAGCATGTCTGACCAAATTGAGTCAGGCTGTCCCTCTTTTTATTTTGCTTTTAGGACTTGGCCCACAAGAATACCTGTACAGAACAGGCACTCACTCAAGATCAAGGTCTCCCATCTTCCAGGGATATCTGACCTTTTTAGCCATATGTTAGATTAGTTCCAGCACTGTCAATCAGGAGTATTCAATTGCAGGGTAGCAAGCATGAAGAGAACAGCCTGTACCTCTGATAAAACTACTTTGTGGTGAAAAGAGGGGCATGTCCAAGGGGCACACCAAGATCAGAACAGCAGAGTTGGTAACAGGATTCAGCTTTGGCTGTGCCACCAAAGATGGTTCAGCAAGACAAATACCTGACAAGATTCTTCAGCAAGACAAATAAAAATACCTGAAGGGAGATGCAAAGAAGACAGAGCCTGGCTGTTTTCTGTGCTGCCCAGTGACATGAAAGATGCAATGGGCACACACTGAAACACAAGAGGTTGCCTCTGAACATCAGGAAACACTTTTTCACTGTCCAAATGACCAAGCACTGGCATAGCTTGCCCAGAGAGGTTGTGGACTCTCCCACCTTGGAGATATTTAAAAACCATCTGGACATGGTCCTGGGCAAGCAGCTCTGATTGGCCCTGCTTGAGCAGGGGTTTGGACCAGATGATCTCCACAGGTCTTTTCAAACCTTTACTATTCCGTGATTCTGTGATCCTGCGGCAAAATAATGAGTTATTTGGGGCTAGCTTTGAAGAGTATCCTAAAGTTCTTATGACAAGATGTTCAGTAGTGCTAAACTGAGAGAAATCCCTAAACATTGTCTAGTTTCACTCTAAAGCAGCAGAAGTCAGCCTAAACTATCAACAAAAGAAGCATCTCCCGTCTTCATTCATTTGCTCCAATCTCTGCACCTTCCCTTCCTTGGGTCACCACAAAGCATTCATGCAGCTATGCAGTCAGAAATGGCTTGGAAATATTTTTAGAAAAATTATTCTTTTGGCAACAGCTTTTTCCAACTGAAAATAGGGTTCTGTGAAAGTCGAGGACAGAATTATAGGTAGAAAAATGCCCTTCTACTTTAAGTGTGAAGTCATTTCTAAGTCACTCCTCAATTACCTTCAAGAGTTAGGATCAGCTTACAAATCAGTACCTGCCAGCAGCTCTCCATTGTAGCTGTTAATTCATGCTTTCGCATCTGTTACATTAGCATGCCAAAAGAACTTACAACCTCCTTGAATTTTCCTTTAGCATAGTTTGAGCATAATTGAATATTAAGAGATCAAAATTTAATTTTTGTATTTTCTTAACCAAATCTATTCAAATATGCCCTATGCAATAGCTCCCTTAGAGTATTAGGTGCAGAATAAGGTCAGAACTTCTACAACCAACCATTTCTGAGTGACATATAAACAAAGAAAGGTTGGAACCTTTTCTTTCTTTTAAAACATGAAAAACCCAAAATGTTTCTAAGCAATTTAACATCCACTGGGCCATGCTGCCACCTGTCAGTCTGGTAACCCCTTCTTAGATTTATAAGGAAAGCCGAAGAATAGTTGAGTTGAAAATATCCTTCATCTATTTTTCATTCTAATTAAAAACATATAGCCTAAACTTTCTCAAAGAGTAAAAAAAGAAACCCTTATAATAAGTGCCTGAATAGGCAGTAAGGCTGCCTGTGCTGCCTAGGTGCACATTTATAAGAGCTTTCATTATATGGGGATCAAATTCTTTCATTAAATATTCTCATTTAAAACCAATTTGCATAAATAAGGGCTCATTTCTCAAAGAGCGCACTCATTTAAAGAAAATTAGATTTCACTTGGAAATGCACACAACTCCAAATTTCTCATCGTGTTCTCAGGCTGTGCAAAACGGATTCATTTCCAAATGTGTCCTATATTGGTTCGCAACCGTTTTCCTCTCAGTCTCAGTAGTGCCAACAAAGCTGTTGCACACCAGAGCCTCCCCAGCACACCAGTAGGTGCATCCACTTCCTGTATCAGAGCAAGACCTTGGCGGGCACCTACTCCTGCCTTGCTTTGATTTCCAAGGGAAAGATGCACGTGTGCCATCCAGAGGAGAGCGGTGAAATGTTCCAGTCAGGTACTTCATGATGGAGCAATCTGGATTTGAAGTCATTCTGAAACACGTGCCTCATCCTCAGTCTGTACATAGGCGGTGTCAAGTAAAGCCTACATCTCCGCCCAGTTTGAAACAGTCATTTTGGGGATGGATGAACTGAGTCCCTCTGTTTCCTTTCTCACTTTCCTGCATCAACTTCTGCCCAAACTTCTGTGTGTGGGAAAGCTGTTCTGTTCACCTTCTTAAGCTTTCCTGATTGCTCCTCCAGCTTCTCAAGTATGCTCAGGTCCACCAATGAAATCTTTATCCAGCATCGTTGGCATCAGAGGAAAGTATTAAGTAAATGGGTTGCAAAGATTTATTGTTTATTTATTCTTGTTTCATTTAGATTTTTAGAAGTCTATAAAGCTTACTCGTCTCTCGTTAGCAGGATCCAGGTTCTGTCATTGACTCATCCAGTCTCCTCTGGGCTTGATAATGTCCATTACAGTTAGAGTAATTCAGAGACATTCACTGAGTGGGACAAGGGGCTGAACTTATATTTTTCCACATAACCGAAATGTTAATGTAGCTTGAAACTCCATGAAAAAGCCTAGGAAAGTTGCACATTTCCCAGAAGTGAAGATCTATTGTGTTATCAGCTACAACTGCTACTGTTGAATTTCAGCAAGGACCCCCATAACCAAATCAATTTTATAGATGCTGTTTTGAGCACCACTTAAAGATGTAATTGTCTGACACTTCTTAAAGGCTTTAGTTGCCTTGGATGATTTTTTCAGGAGTAGGCATCAGCTTCAGACTGATTTCTGGTTGTTTTCATTTTTTGTTTTGCTTTTGAGTTGAAACAGTTCAGCTACTACTGAGAATAATACACAAGTGAAACATTGCATTTTGATCAATTTTTTAAAAGAATGATTACAACCATTTATATTAAAGAACTCCAGGACTTCTGGGCTTTGAAAGGCTTCATGTTTGGCAAGGAATCCACTGCATAAAAATTCACATAGATTTGGACAAGTTACAAGTCTCCAGATTACTATTTGTTTATGTACAGTACATAATGGCCAAGTTTTGGCAGCTGAATTCTCTGAAGATTTCACATGCATGGCACATCCTCTGACCTCCCCTGGCTCCTACATGCCACCTTTATAATGACTACACCATCTCTGTAATGGCTATAAATGTGTAGTGGTGCTATTAGCACTAAGACTTTTCCTTAAACCATTTTCTAGGGGGTTTTGAAAATGAAGTTTTCTCAAACTCTGAAATCATGAACAGATAAACTTTTTCTCATGTTGGCATAACTCATCTCTGCTAACATGTCTAGTTTTTCCAATATGTTGGAAAAGTTCCAACAAAATGACCTTCAAATGTTGATTTCCATTTTATGTTTTGACATAGCTTAAAATGCAAGATATGTACCATATCATCTGGGTTGGATAGCTGATTGATGGGGTGATGAGATCTGTTTGTTTATTTGTTTGTTTGTTTGTTTAAAATTAAATATAGAGCATTGCCCAGGCTTGTGAAATTAGGTGACAAAAGTTCATGGGTTCAGGCTTGTTTCTCATTGAGCATGAAAATCATATTAGCATAAATATATGAACTCTACCATCTGCATGATTCATTTTTAATACTATGATTAAAATATATTAAGAAGAAACCAGGAAATAAAACTACTTTGGTGATTGATATCAACGATGTAATCAACAATTGCAATCCTTCAAAAACTGTTTTTTTCCAGTTATGAGATATTTGAGATATTCTAAATATCCAATTATGACATTAAAATTACTTTGTCATCTATCTCACATGACATATTTACAATATATGTTATATACTTACATATGATTTCAAGTATTTTCTTTGCAGTGATTTTCACTGAGTGCAATTCTTGTCATACTTTCTCTTAACAAATTTGCTTTCTTCTGTTTACTAACTGAATAATTGTCAGTATAATTAACACAGATGTCGCATGTGCCTAGTTTTCAGGTTCAGGTTAAATTTATACTACTGCATATGGAAGTGTCTAATTAGATTGCCATCTGAAATGGTGAAGGAGTTACTATATTTTGAGTAAAGCCTTTTCACAGACTTTTATCTTATTCAGTGGTACTATAATGTTTTCATTAGTTGGCAGTTTCTAAAATGAGACTTTCATATTAAGCACATCAGCTTACGCACATCAGTGTTCACTGAGGTGGAAATATTTGTAAATTAGACACTAATCCTCCAAATATTTGGAGAGATTCTAAATTCTGTAGGCAAAATCTTTATACTGGACCAACAAATACCATAACTGAAAATTTTCCAGCTGGTTCTGAAATCCAAATTTATTTTGCATTCCAGTGATTTATTTCCCATTGATTTATTTTCTAGTGATTCCTTTCCCTTTTGGTGATACTTGCAGACCTTGAAAAACTGGAATTTAGGATTCAAAAGATTTGGCAACAAAATAGAGTTGTTTGCTAGCAATGATCTGGGAGAACTATATGTGGCTGTGTACGACTGTAAATGAGAAGATGTGTATCAAGTGTGACTTCAATACTTCATTTCAAAACAGTTATGAAGAATTAGGTATTGTTCTAACTATAACATTTAATTTATTATGACATTTTACATTCATGCCACCAAAGTAGATCATGTGGAAAAGGGAATATAAAATGGTGGTAATGGTCAGTTAGATAGTTACTGTTGCTATAGGAAAAGTGTCATTGTCCACATCTTTCACAACCAATGGTATTAAACAGTGAGAATAAAAGTTATACTGATAAGTTTTGGCACAGAGAATTAATAAAAGAGAATGTATTTATCGTAGTAGCAAATATAAAGTTAGTGGGTCAATGCAATTACATTATTGCTTTTGCTTAATGTAGGTTGATAATGCACACTTTCCCCCTTCATGCCTTTTTCATTATTGAGTAATTCCAATAAACGATTAAAGTGCTGATTATGTTCTATAATCCAAATTAACAAATGTGAGCTAAAGAGGCATTCACAAATCTAGCCTACCAAGCAGTGTTTTAATTCTAAATTGCCACTTCAAATTTATAAGCAATGATATTAAGTATGTTGTTCACATCAATTCTGATTTATAATCTGATGCAATAATTAAATCACAGAAATGGATTAAATTTCATAGACTTTTTTTATTGCAAAAAAACCCACCACATTTTGTTGAGAACAACTGACATTGCAATTACAGTGACATTGCAATTGAGTCTTCAAGCTCTGTTGTCTTTACTTGCCAACATTTCCCTATAGAATAACAAATATCAGGTACTTTTACTCAAGTAAAATGCAAACTGAAATAATAGCAATTTTTAATTGATATTCTAAACCAAATGCTCTATTAGTCCACACTCATTTCTTCAGTAAGAAAAGGGCTGGTCTCACACATCTAAGAAAAATAAATTTTTTACACATGACTAGGGAATTAGTGGACCAGCTAATTACTTACACCCAAACAAATGTTTGACAAGACAGAACTGCTCAGCACTGTCTCAGTACTCAAAATCATACTTTTAAAGCCCACATAAACTTTACTACATTGTGAATTTCATGTATGGAAGTTTGTCATGACTCTGGAACTGTGCAACAGGAACATTTCCTGTATTATTCATAATGAATGGTTTTAAAATGTAACTATCTCACAGAAATTTAGATTCTCTTTTAAAACAAACAAACATGCAAACCATGGCAATTTATTGAACAAGTGGGCATCTGTTCTGCTAAAACAGCCTCTCCCAATATGTTTGATTTTTCCCTTTCGTTATGTTCCACAGTAGTTCTGGATGATTCTTTTGCAATGCTTTGATTACTGTTACTTGTTTTGTGTAGTAAAGTTTCTTTACTTACTTAGAAGGAGTCTCTTAAAAGCAGACTTAACTGGGAGTTTGGTTGTTTTCTTTATTTAAAGGAGAAAATGTTTCAAGAAAGGCTTGCATGTAGCTTTATGGCCCATTAAATCAGCTATGGCATGGGGATTTCTCTTTTGAGATTTTCTGTCCAGAGCCTTCAGTGTATCTCATGACACCATAGTGATGTAAGTAAATGCTATTTAAAGCATTGTACTAATAATCTCTGTGTACACAGTGACATGTCAGAGAAAATGAGTAGTTTCTTTTGCTAAATCTTTAAAATTCTAGGGAGTAAATCTGAAAAAGCAATTGTGATTTAACTGTTCTTCTCAGTGGGGTTTGTTAGGGGACAAAAAATCCCCGTATTATACCTTTTTCAGTAGCTCAAGCTACACCTGAATCTCTCTACATATCACATTACAATACTATGCTGCGGTGAGGTACTTTTCTTGAGAAGAAATGAAATGTGGGAGGGAGCTAGGAATATTTATCATGCCTAAATTTGCACAACCCCATCACTGTCCGTAAACACCAGCTATATGGAACTGATTTGTGTTCTAACTGATTTGTAAAGAGTATCTTTAGGAGATAATGTACATCTGTTATTTTTTTGCCAAATAAATGCAAGACTTTGGCTTGAGATTCCTCTAAACTAAGACACTCAACATTTTTTATTTGGCTTTGGAAATATTGCCCAGCACCCTCTGTGTACGTTAAACACCTACATTTCTGCCTCTGTGCCACCAGTTTCATCCAGTTTTATTGACTTCTTCCCATTCATCAAGGTACTACAATCCCCCATTTTGTAATGAGCTGTCATAGTGCAGCAACAGAGATGGGAAAGAAGCATCAATCATGCCTGTGATTTTTTTCCTTGATACCAATTAATTAGACAGAACCAAGGACTGCAGAAGAAATGTTTAGAACTGAAGATATCTAAATGATCGCATCAGTAGAAAGCTGGATCCTTTGGTTGATGGTTTCTAATTTACACTGTAGCAGATGGATGGTGCTGAAGGTCACAATTACTGCATGAGGCCAACATGTCTGTATAGTTTGAACTCCATGTAGATAACTGTCTCATTTATACAGAATGCTTGTAGAGAAAAGCTTTTGTTCTTCTTTTAAAATCCCTATTTCATGTTGGTAAATTACATCTCTGTGATGAAACAAAATCAGATTTCGGGTTATCCTCCATTTCATTCTTCATATTGAATCGGGAGCTCTCTAATTAGACTGAAGAATTTTGTTGCCATCAAAGAACTGAAAGGGTTTTGTTAGTTGCTTAGTTGTGAAAGATCTGAACTGTAAACTTTTTAGACATTCAGCCTCAAAACAATAAAAAATAGAATACAACTCCATATTTAACTAAAAGATGAGAAACATTTTCTCTTAAGGCAGGAAAAAATCAGGTCAATTAACTTTTAAAATAGAACAAGCTAAAATTTTCAGAAATGTACAACTCAACAAAGTGACAGGAGCAAAAGTTTGTTAAAATCGGTGAAATCACTGCCTGCTGCAGAGTAGCCCTTAGCACTAATTGTGAGTGTATGTTTTCACAAAATCAGCTATTCAAAATGATTGCTATTGCATGATCCTTCTGAAAAATAAATTGCAAGGTAGAATACCCCATATTCAGCAAGGGATAAACTGTTTTGTGTATTGTGGGATAAAATCATGCAAATGAATAGATATCACATGGCACTTAACAAGCTGAAAGTCCACACATTAGCTTCCTTTGTGCTAATTTGTTTGTGTAACTATATCCCATCATTCATGAGGCAGACTCCTGGATGAAAACACTTCAAAAACAAAAACCACCCACCACCACCACCACCCCCCACCAAAAAAAAAAAAAAAAAAAAACACCAAACACCTTTCATTTGAAAATTTGGGACTGAATTACTTAGGCAATGTTTTGTACTGTTAGGGACTTGAAAGTGACATTAAATTGGTACTGGGAGCATCAAGCAAATGAGCTATAGAATTTTGTGCTGTGGTCTTTCCAGTCTAGCTTGGGTTGTGAAGGTGGTTGAAAATATTTCCATCTGATGGGTATTCACTGATTATTTTTTTTTTTTTAATGAACCTAGTTCATTTTTTAACAAATGTCTGTGTACATCACGATCCATATGCCCTTACAGATCTTGAAATGAAATTGTCTCTTAAATCCTCCTATCCTTTTATTACTACCTTTGTAGGTCTGGCTATCTCTTTTAAGCTAACTGCTCTCTTGAAGTCTAGAAAACTCTAGAGCTATGCTACTGACAGAGCCAAAATAATTCATTCTGGGGCCTTTTCAACAAGGCAAGAGCAATCAGTTGAATAGCAGACTCTGGGAGCAAGTGCAAGCACACAGTGATGCAGCTGAACCCTCACCAAGCAACATTCAAAAATAAAAGAGTTAACTGCAGAGATTGCTGCATGCTGTTTGATCTAACACACACACACTTTAAAAGACTGAGGCTTGATTCTCCGAAAAATCTTTTTATTTCCTAGCACTGAAATTAAGGCAGTATTAAACAAACTCATTTCTTTGACAATCTATTACTTTGTATTGCTTTGCTAAAAATATATGTTAGCGTTGTAGATTTGCAGATGTCACTGAGCTGCAGTGTCATCTGCAGTCAGCGAACATGACACCGTGCTGAATGCTTCTCAGCCAGTTGTCTCACATCTCCAGAGAGATGAGCATGTAGGTTTAAGAAACAAGGCTGACTACGTAAACATATACAAACCATTAAGAGACTACAGTGAAAGAAAGACACGCTCCTTTCCTAGTAACTGTTAAGTATGATACATTTGATGTGCCACCATCAGATATAATCTGACCTATGTTATCACTTAGTACCAGATCACCTGTGAGATATGTCTTATCCATTCTGAGTCACCTATAAATAATGTTCTTCTCTTTCCTCCCTTTGTTTTCTGCATTCTCTGGGTCCTCTGCAAGTCTCATCTGAGACGATTGCAATTTTCTTTTTGGTTTCCTCCCAGATGTCTCCCAGCATCACAGAAACGGCCTCCCTGCTTCTTCTCTATTTGAGTCCTGCATACCAACTCAGGGTACTTAAAGATTTAATCCCGAGTGGGCCACCATGGCTCATCCAGGCTCCTGCTTAGAATAACGATGGGTCTGCATTAGAGACTCCTTTTTTACATCATGGTTGCTTGCTGTTACATCATCCTTAGCAGCGTCAGCAATGTTCTGCTACAAACTGATTCCATTTTTCTTCATACTCTGGTATACTACCCAATGAACTAGATAATGGCACAACGTCAACGAAAAATTATTGCCACTTTTCATTTATATGGGAAGTATAACTTTAAATTTTATTTTCCACATTAATGGATTTTTTCACTTCTGTGTGACTAGCTGAGCTATGTGACATTTTAAGTATAACTTGTCCCAAAGTTAGAATTCAACATCTGTTTTAGCATACACATGGTGACATTTTAAGAAAAGAAACCTAACTTTTTTGTGCAATTTCTGTATCCACATGTGCATGCATTTTCTAAAGCATAGTGGAAATTACTAATGATATGTAGTCATTTTAGGAGTAAATATTAGTAGCAATACTGGATTTATGTTTGTAATTGTGATAGTGTCCTAGACAGCATGCAAATTTGATCAGAAAAAAATGTAGGCATAAGTTAGCATCTGCTCTTTAAGTGTCAGAACTTTGTTCAAATACTTTATTTGTCAAAAAACACAACAAAATTGTTTGTTGTAACTGAACTCAGACTGGAACACTGTGGGTGGCAGAACTTTTTCACATATCTATGCTAATGAAATATGTTGCATATTTGTGGTGAATGTGAAATTAGAAATAATTTTTGAAAAACTGAATTTTCTTATGGTGAATACTGGAGGCAAAAATTAGGTTACAGTGTGGGATCTGGGAGAAATACTCCCTGATTGGGTTGGACCACAGTATGCACCAGATTTTCATCCAAAGATCTGTATGAACATACAAGTCTGTGGGCCAGAGGACAGCTGAAGCAAGTCACCTCATCCAGGCAATCAGGGAGGCACAGGGACCGCAATGTATACTGCAAAGTACTCCTGTACCACTATATACAGAGAACCATATGAAGTGCATGTATGTTGTGTAACGTCCCACACTTAGGTGTTGTAAAAGTAGTAAGGTCTCTTGTATTCTGTGCCTTATACAGTTTTGTAAAGTGTTCCTAAACCTTTCCCTGTGGAAAATTCTTGACTGCCTGTATAAGAAGCCCAAAACATGGGGTGGTTGATACTGAGGGCCCTCAGGCAACAAATTCCAGAGCTGTATACATAATTATAGAAACACACTTTGTCAGGTGCTTTTGGTGGAATGAACCATAAAATGAGCCACATAATCAACATGGCTTTAACACATTCAGATATGGGCTTTGTGAAAAAAACCAAACCATCATATTTTTATACATGTTGCACAGAGGTTTCTCCATAATCAAAATCTACTTCCTCAGAATATTGTCTTCTGCAATTTAATTCAGGAATAGGACTCCAACAGAAAGCTCTCTGTATTGCTTTAGTGCTGTTCAAAGTGCAAGGGACTGTGTATTCTGGAGCTTTAGTTCTCTGTCATCCAGGTCCGGTTCAGGAACCTTGAACCCTGGCAAGCCGAGGCGTATAAATGTCAGGTAGCCCCTCAGAAGCCTGCTGCTCCAAGCATCGGCCTGGAATAAGGGAGAACTACGTGCTACCACAAATCACCCAAACCAGCCAGAACGAAGAGTGAGTTGGATTTAGTGCACCACAGGTGTTCAGAAAGGTTGAAGTTCCTTGCTTCTCGCTGTACTATGACAAGCTGCCCTTCAAATAAGTGAAATCCCTTTAAAATATGTACTATTGTGGTCATGGAATTTGTTCTTATTGTTTTTCTATTTATTGCCTAGCTTCTTTTTATTTCCTATTTATTTTCTTTTTTTTTTTTCAGATTCCAGAATACTCAGAAAGAGTATCAAGTGTTATTAAATAAACTGTTTCTTGTTTTAGCACATTTTATGCAAGCTGGAGCCCAAGGGGCATTACAGAGTTAAAAAATAAGTAACAACAGAGGG